>VUQG01020685.1:0-12676 GCA_015106755.1 Etia nguti | reverse complement strand
AATAAATTCTGTTTTCATGGATGCCTGGATGTTAAACTTAATTGTTACACCTGGTAAAGCAGCAACGCTGATCATTTCATTAAAGATGAAAGAATTTAGACAGTTTCTAACTCTCAGTGATGCCGCAGTGTTCGTTTGACTTTGGGACCTGAAGCGGACGGAGTTTTGGACCCAGATTGCTCCACGAGGCTCCTGACTACGGTAGCCGAAATGCTCTGACAATCCATCAAGCGGTGCGGCTTCGTAGCTTACCAAAGTCGTACTAAAACATTTTTTGACAGATTTTTGAGCGCCGTGTACCACATAAAATCGGTTCAAGGTCACTAAACACAACCAGAATTCATACATAAGGCGCACCGGATTATAAGGCGCACCGTCGATTTTTGAGAAAATTAAAGGATTTTAAGTGCGCCTTATAGTGCGGAAAATACGGTAAAAAATATGTATAGGTACGGTGGTGCTTGAAAGTTTATGAATCCTTTAGAATTGTATTAATTTCTGGATGAATATCGACCAACATATCATCAGATTTTCTCGGAATACCTAAAAGTAGTTGCATTTAACCCAGTTAAAAAATTAGACAGAAATATTTATTTGGTAATTTATGTATTTTCAAGGAACATCATCATTAAAAGTTTGTGAATCTTTACTATAGCAACATTTCTAGTTGCTCTGGGATGTTGGTGGTGTTTCTCACATGAAGTGCTTGCTTTAGATCCTTCCAGCACGATTATTAAAGTCAGGATTTTGACTCGACTCTTCCAAAACCCCAACTTTGTTCTTCTTTACTGTTCTTTTGTAGAAGAACTTCTATGCTTGTGTCATTGTCTTGCTGCATGACCCACTTTTCTTTAAAGGTTCACCTTTAGGATTATTGATGCCACCTACATCTAAAGAAAATTGAATGCCTGTCCTCAATAAATAAATTAAAAGTATAATATCCTTGTATATTTCATAGGGTTCTTAGTGTATGGTTTTGTGAAAATCAGCTGATGTTTTGAGCTCAAATATATTGAAATACAGGAAATAAAAATAATCGAAAAAAGCACCTCTGTTTTACTGAAGGAATGACTTGGCTTGCTTGCTGATAAATGGTCTGAATTAAAGCTTGCTTCAATACTCACTAAGTTCTTTCTTCTATTTTATGCTATCCTTTGTTGTGTTGCGTAAAATTAATGTGTATTATTTTAGCAGTTACATGGCTTTTATAATCCACCACAATAAACCAGTGATAGGTTTCTTCTGTGGTGGTCGAGCTGGCTATTTGCCTCTCCTCTGATGCAGAGGGAATAGAGCATGGTGAAATGTTTGTGCTGAGAATAAAGGAAAGGAGAAGATGAAAACAGTCAAGTGCCTTGGCTGAACCAAGTAGAGCTGATGTAAGTAAGTCAGACAGGATAAGTGAGAAGGGCAAACAAGCACCTTCTGGTTGTCTCGTGGCTGCCGATTCCTGTTACAGAGAATGTCAGGATGGACAGAGAAAAGCTGCAAGATAGTACAGTCCACTAAAATCCTGAAGTGAAGTACAGATGATTACTTAAGTGTTGCTTTATGATGGTAGCCTGCTTAAGTGAGCCTATATCCATGAACCTGAGAGGTTTGAGAGATGAGAAGGACAGAGGTAACATAGGTGTAAATTTGCAAGCTTTTTTGTACAGCTATGTATAGATGTCTAAAAATAATATCTGATGGAAAATGTAAGAATCTGCATGTCAACTGAAAAAGAGAGAAAATGATGCACAACTACAGACAGTATAAAAAATGGGTGAGACAGGTAGCAGTTATAGAGCCTGGAACATAGCAAGCTGAAAATATGTAAAGACAACTTGGAGAAAGACAATAATGAGCATTGGTAGTAAGTGATTATGGGGATGGGGGTAGGGGACAGGGTCAGGGATGGTGAAGCTGCATGGTCTGACTGGCTAGATGGATGGATGGATGGATGACTGAGCCTGTGACCATGGAAGGGATTAGACAGGATTAGCTGTGGGGTAACCTTCCCAAAGTGTCAGTTTGAGATCCAAAGCACTGCAAAGCTGGCCGCTCGGGAATCCAGCCCAGGGGGGCCCAGCACTGCACTTGGATTTTGTTTAAAACAGACCCCTGCCACACTGGGCACCACAGAAATGAAATGCATTGATTGTCACATTCATCAGCATCAGTAGGCATACATTAAGGACTTTTAAAAACATTTATTGGGGGGGGAAAAAAAGCTGTACACAATATATTGATGTAACTCTGGGATGGGAGCCTTTGTCAGCTCAGTGAACCGACTGACTCACTGGGACAAACTGATACAGTAGGCCAAGAGAATAGGAGCAAGTTGGGCATGTTACACATTCATGGAATGATATTACTGTACTGTAACAATAACACACATACACCGACTCACGTATATATAGAGAGAGTGAGAGCTTTGGAAAACTTTTCCCTTCCACCTTGAACAATTGCAAAATGAGGTTCTCGAGAAATACCTCACATGTACAGAATATGATTACATTCCACAGGGAGTTAGCCCGGGGGATTTGCACAATAAAGCGTAAAGTACTCATTGAGAAATGAGGAGAAAATATGAATGACAACATTAAAGCTGCATGAAGTTATTTGGGATCACAAGGAATCTTTTTCTAAACCTAAGCACTCATCAGTACAGTTGAGTCAGCTGATCTCTAATAATGGATATGGGCACGTGAGTTTGTGGGCATTGGATAAGATTTTGGTTACTTTAATTTTCCTGCTTTCTGTTTCCAGTAATAGTACTTTTTAGCAGGCTTTGGTTGCGTGTTGTTAAAAGTCCATTTGTCCAAATGCAATCTCAGAACCATCAGCTACCATCTAAGATGCGTCATAAATCTGCTGTGTCTGCTGTCATAGACATGTGCTGGCTGCATCGAAAGTCCCAAAATGTTGTCCAATGTCCACAGTGCCTTCCTCAGACAACACCCAGACTGTGATTCAGTAAACAGTTGTTTGCTGCTTTGTCCAAATTGTCATGCAATTTCAGGTCATTTTCTTACCATCTATCAGAATAGAAATTGTTTTAACTGCTTTATTTTTCTTGCTCTTATTCAAAAATATACTGAAAAAAAGTCAGTGACACTGAACAAATTCACAATGTGTTGTCGCTCAGAATGGTCTTTCATGAGGGTGACTATGCGCAGTTAGTCCCCAAGAAAAGCAGTGTCAGTCTTACCTTGTGGATCAGAAACCTATGCAAATTTTTGTCATTTGAAAAACAGATGTTTTCGTTCGTTATGCCTGAGTAAATCCAAATGTAAAAAAAGGGAAATCTGAATCACTGACTAAACATAATGTGGAATGTGCTTGTTTGAGTTCATGTTGTTTGTGCACCTGATCACAGTATGACAGTAAATTAAAACTAAACAGTACAGCTGAGTGAAGGACGAGAAATGAAGATATAAAGGTACCAAAAAGACCAGATACTGAACAGAAGTCCTGTATTTTTTTCCACTTCCTATTTGTAGTACTTATTAGAGATGAAGAGCTTGATCCTGCCTCCAGAGCACATCTTGAAGAGGGGTGACAGTGAGGCAGTAGCATACGCTTTCTTCCATCTGCAGCACTGGAAGAGGGCAGAAGGAGCCTTAAACCTACTACACTGCACCTGGGAGGGCAGTATGTACCTTTCTTTTTTTGACCATTTTTTCAGATATAAATGTTTTAGGTTCTCGTTTGCTTTCTTTCATGATGGTAACCTGTCACCCAACCTAGCCTGTACTTTGAAAACACTATACTAGAAAAACGACTTCTCATTGGTTCTCTTGATAATGGTTTTGAACCTACAGCCTTGGAGTTGTAAAGCTTTACTGCCCTGTCTTTTTTTTTTTTTAATCATTGTGTCATTAGTCATGTATCCACAGTACACCCACAAATACGCATTACTATAAGTGGATGAGATCGTCACAAGAAGAATATTATTGTTATATTTTATCTGGATGTCAGTATCTTGTATCCAACTTAAATGGTTTACCGAAAATTGTTCAGTATTTGTGTTTTAAATAGCTGCACTTAGGCATAGTTTGTGGCGTGTTATTCATCCAGATTTAATGTCCTGCTTTTCCCCTTCCACTGTCTTCTGCAGCTTTCCGAATAATTCCCTACCCACTGGAGAAGGGTCACCTCTTTTACCCCTACCCAGGATGCACAGAAACAGCAGATAGGGAACTACTGCCCTGTAAGTACATTAAACTGAATCTACTTAAAACCCCGTCTCTTTAAAACATACGTTCATTTGCCCTGCTTGTGATACTGTTTCTGTCTCTGTTTCTGTTTTTGTCTCGATTTTCTCCAGCTTTCCACGAGGTGTCTGTGTACCCAAAAAAAGAGCTTCCCTTCTTCATCCTCTTCACAGCAGGCCTTTGCTCTTTCACTGCCATGCTGGCCATGCTCACACATCAGTTTCCTGAACTAATGGGTGTCTTTGCCAAAGCAGTAAGTGGTATTGCTTGACTTCCCAGTTTCATCTCAAACACTTTCAGTTTGAATTTATAGATTTTTCTGTCATTGAGATCGGCGTCAGCTTTATTTTTAATTTTATCATGAGTTTGACTCAGATTTCAGGGTTATTGGCTGACCAGTTTCAGCTTTGACCATTGGGTCTCATTTTTTAATGGATGTTATTGGTAACCCGAACCTTTAAGTTCCTTTGGTAATTGCTGCCTTCTATCACTGTCAGTAACACTGGAGGCTCATGGGAGTCGAAGGCTTGTAAAGTCGGTGTTTACGATAACAAGTTACAGTCTAGCTTTAGCTATCAGTGGGAAGAGCTGAAAAATACAAGTTTAAAGCCACAGCAAACATGCGACCTTAAAGATTAGAACTTATGGATGCTTGCACTGCTTCATTTTGTGTTTGTGTATTATAGAAGTGTTGTGTTATGTGTTTTAGCCAGTTTGGCAAACTTCTTGCTTTGGCTAATCTTTTGTTTATGGTCAGCCTGTTTATTAGGGCCTATTAGTCTTGAAGCGTGTCTCTGAGAACATCTAGTTCTGTTCCTTTTGTTATGGGAAAGATTGGGTGCAGATTGGACTTTTACAGCCAGTCCAGCTAGTCTGGTTTGTGTAATGTTCAGATTTTCAGATAGAGTGCATGAAAACCATTGAGGGAGGAACACAGAGGTCCTCACTGCCTTCTGAGGAAAAACAGATTTCTATGAATTTGCTGCTCTTAAAAGCAGGAAAACACTTGGCGGATGTTGGTGGTGGTGACAGTCTGCGTGTCTTTCTTACCTGTGGATCACCCACTTTTACTAATTTGATTTTAAGTGTATCAGACGCACTTTCAGCAACAGCTCATATTGTAATATTTCAGAGGACATCTACCTATTACTAGCTAACATTTAAATTATATTTAAATTTCATATTATATACCATATATCCTAGATCTAAATTGCATATCTAAGTTAATATACACTTACCACCCACTTTGTTATTTACACATTGCTAGTGCCATGTTGGACTCTTTTTTTCTTTCAAACCGAATTAATTCTTTGTGGCTTAGATTCAACAAGGTGCCTGAAATATTCCTCAGAGATTGTGGTCCGTGATGAGATGATAAGATCTCACAGTTGCTACAGATTTGTTGGCTGCACATTCATGATTTGACTCTCAACTACATCCCAAAGGTGCTCTATTGGACTGAGATCTGGTGACTGTGGAGGCTATTTGAGTACAGAGACCTCACAGTGATATTAAAGTTTGAGATGATTTGAGTTTTGTGAAATAGTGCATTGCCCTACTGGAAGCAGCCATCAGAAGATCGATAACCTGTGGTCACAAAGGGATGGACGTGGTCAGTGCACATTTAGTAGCCTTGGTTCGAATCCACCCTGAACCATTTAATGCATATCTTCCCTCTGTTCTCTCTCCTCAGCTTTCCTGTCTTCTCACCACTGTCCTATAACAATAAAGGTTCAAAGCTACCACCAAAAAATATACTTAAAAGAGGTTCTTATTTCTGCAGTTTTATCTTTTTAATATAATAAAGTCTGTGCTCACCAAAACATACGTGCCGGTTTAAATAAGCATAATGTAATTTAGACTACATGCTTGCATGTCTGCTGCTGTCACAGTTGGTTGTGAATAATATAAAAAAAAATCATGTTATACTATAATTTGAGGTGAACACATTTTTTCATGTCACAACTTTATAGCAAATGTTTAAAGGATAATTGTAGCTTTTGATTATTGTTTGGCTTTTGTTGTTATTGCTCAAATCATACTATCAGAGGTTAATAAGAATCTTTTATTTACTTTTTATGGGTAAGTCTGCAGCTTTTCCCAGCCGCAATAAATACTGTAGTTTATTTACTTTTTTCATTTTTTCACTTGAAGATGGTGAAGCTGTAAGAGTGACTATTATTGATACTGCTGTCCAAAAGTGTCTCGTATAAATCATGGATAATATAAAGTTTATAGAGAGACTGCATAAATGTAGTGATCCATCTGCGAGCTTTCTACGAATGCAGTTTGTAAAATGATCATTCTTGGATGATGCTGCTTTGACTTTCTCTCAAATATACTTGAGGAAATGTACAAATATGATTAGCCTTTGACTTCCTGACTGCACCAAACTGTAAACTGTGCTTTGCATTTGCAGCACTGAATGACTTCAGCTTGATTTATAGGGAGGAAAAAAGCTAAGCAATCAACTGTATATCCCAGCATATAAAAGTCAGGCTTGTGGAGAATTCTTATATAATTTTCTTTTTCCGTGTATGTTAGGTTGCCATTTTAAAAGGGTTGAGCTGGAGGACAGTAGTTTGTATTTAAATCAGTGTACTGATAGCAATAGTTGGCATATTTTGTAATCTTTTCAAAAACAGGCTTATACCTCAAAGTATATATGAAAAAAAAACACATAATAAATGTTTTTTAAAAGTTTTGAAGTCCGTTGTTAAATGGACTTCATATATGTTATGAAGTAGTAATATTAATTTGAAATGGAAGAAATTTCACAAACCACTGACCGGAAGTCAATTCTGCCTTTTCTTACTTTCAGTTCTTCAGCACACTCTTTGCACCCCTGGGTTTCTTCGCAGACAAGATGGAAAGCTTCATGCCATCCAGTTTTTGGCACCAGCTGACTCGGATCTGACCCCATCTAACACAGACACAGTGCATACACACACAGACACACACACACACCAATACCACTCCAAACCCTTGAACAAAAAGTGTTTGCTCTCCTGTCTTCAGCATTACTGCCCACTTGCTGCATTGTTTCTGATTATGTTGGCTGAAGTTGTATCAACACAGTAATACCACTTCTAAGATCCTCTCCCACACTCTTCCAATAGTCAGAGTTTTTCCAAGAACACATTTGGTGAATACCATTTGCAACAGTTTCACAGGGTCATTCACGTTTCACCATGTTAGCATGGGGAAATCCAGCATTTTTCAATAATCCAGAATGCCTCAGTGAGAGGAGCTGCTCTGTTAACTCAGATTAACAAAAAGAAAAATTAAAATTTGGTTTTGCCTGTGTATGGAAGAAAAAAATGTGTACATAAAGGATCTCCTGCCCATTTGCAAACACAACATATTCTTTTTCTTGGTGTATATCAAAAAGATGCCATTTCAGTGTGCTATATCAACCATCACATACATTTAGCAGGGCAGATTTAAACGTCCGAGGCCTCCTAAAAACAGAGGCAGGATTTATAACCTCAGAGGGACTGCAGTGTATGCAATCCCTGTGCAGTTCAGTCATTGTCGCTAAGGCTGGACATCTCAGCACTACATCTCTGGGGCAACCACTGCAACATCAAAATGTAAATAGGATCATCAACGGTCAGTTAGGCCTCTTTGGCATTACTTATGCACTACAGACTCTTTCAGCAGCTGCCTGACAAAAATCTCGAGGCAACAATTGCAGCAATCATACTAAAAATCACACAGCATAGACAATTTAACATCTACAATAACAATAATTAAAATAATTCTAAATATGCTGTGTAAGTTCACTTTGGGGCAATAACCCTCACAAGTTATCATTAGGCAAAGATGTCAAGTTGGTCCCCTTAACTGCCTGCTGATATGCAGTTAGAGTGGGCAGAATTTACATATTAAACAAATACTTTACTAAAATTCGATGACTGTCTGAATTGGTATAATTAAGCTAATGTTTTCTTCTGTGAAAGGTTGTCTCTTTTTTATCAAATTAAATGTGCTCTATTAGATCAATGTGGTGAAAGATGTTATTGAAACGTAACAACAGCTTGGAAACAAATGTACTTGTTTTAATTCATAAAAAAACTTATGAAGGTAATATAAAAAGTTTTAAAAACCACAAATTTACTCGGACCTTCTAAAATAATTTTCTTAAATCTCAGGTATCAGCTTTTCCTCAGATATCCTGACATCACGGAGACAGCTTTCCACCTTACGTGAAAGAAATGTTGTAATAATTTTTAAAAAGTGCCTTTTAGATCATTACATAGCTGAACTACTGTGTAGTGATTAAAAGCCTGTTTGGTATTTATTACACCTGCAGTATGATAGATTCAGTGTGAAAAAAAAATGCCTAAATGGTCATTTTTACAGAAATGTTAAAATATGGAATCAGTATAACAATGAAAAACATGCTTGTGAAAAAGCAAAAAAAAAAAAAAGGGCACGCTCGTTATTATGCAAGGGAACATACAAACACATCATTCAGACCTACTCCAAACTCTGACTACTTCGATTGTATTCGGTGTTTTGCCTTGATCTTAAGTATTTGTCTATTTAAATTTGTGACACACAAAGTGTCTTTAGTGTGCAGCTGAAATTTAACAGTATGCTGAAGACAGGAGGATCTGTGAACAACTGTAACTACGCGTGGATGAGTTTGAAAGCAAAACAAAATAAATTAGTCTTTCATTGACCTTTCTGTGCTTTTGTCATATTTCTGATTTGAATTTGTTGCAAAGGGCCCCAGTTTTACCCTGTTAAAGGCAAAGTCTGTGTTTCCTATACAGACCAAGCTTTATTTTTTTGATGATTTGTGGAAAACAACTTACAGAGGCACAGCCAATGGCTTAGCTGATAAAATGAGATATATAAATGTGGTCCTTTGCACAGCTGATGTCATTTTCCTCCATCTTTTTAAATCTCTAGTGTCTTATTGAAAGACACTTACTCTGGCATCCAGCTATTGCTATATATAGCCAAGGGCCATTTTGCGCAGCATTTTGATTATACTACTCTGCCACCATCAGCAGATGCTTTAATGTGGCATGTTCCCACTGAACCTTTGATGCCATAATCATACTCCATACACTCGCGCTTAAGTGGTGTGCAGCAGTAATGAATAAGTCTGTTGAGGACTGTTGACTGGACCTCAAGTGTTTGCTCAGAGTGCCAGAGCGTGGTTTCATGCTGCATGTCGAAACTTGAATTGCTCACGGACCTTCATGGCAGAGCCATTCAAGGTCAAGATGACAGGAAAAATATGTAAGAAAGAAAAAAGGAAAATGCATTTGTGTTTCACTGAATAATATGAATTTCATTTCTGTTATAATAAGTTGAAACATTTACATTTATGACCACTGTCAGTACGGTTAGTACAAAATTAAAAACTGTAATGATGAGGGGTAAATCCATGTGGAAAACCGTTTAAACTGTTTAATGCATACATTAATGGCTGTGATCCGTGACCTTAGTGCATACCTTAGACAGTTGACCCACTAAATAAGAGTTTTTAATACCCCACTATCAATCCAGTAAGGTCACCAGCATGATAAATGAACAAACTCATTGTGGAGTGGGATCTGTGCCAAGTCCAAGCGTGTCCCTGAAGGTTGCGTACAGTATGTGTTGGACTGAAGTCTCTTGAAAGAGAGTGAAAGAACATACTGCTCACAACGGTTTATGTGTTTTGTCTGTCCATGGGTCTGTTTCACTGTGTTCACATCGATGCTTTCCAAGAAAGCACCAAGTGAAATGTGGTTTTGTAACTTATAAATTCTGACATTATGAGGTGTTTTGCATATTTCATAATGACCACCCAGTGCGTTAATATAAGCAACATGGCACAGCGCTAACAGTTATATTGGTCCAATATTCTAAGGTGTCCATTGCATTTGGCCTAACTCGTCACTCACGTGTGATAGACTATAACTGATTACAGTATATACTCTGTCACATTTCACACTGGTTTGCTCTGCTGAAAACAACTGCGATCTAGATTTTTATTACATGATTTGACTGTTAGCTGAATCTGTCTGCTCCTGTGTTGCCACAGTAACTGACAAAAGTATTTATCAGTTTCATCAACTGGCCTCAGACCTCATTTAAAACTGGAAGGGATGTTTCCTGAGGACTTCTTCAGCCAAGGTAAGTAAGTTCTGTGTTTCCTAACATACGTATCTTTCAAATTTTCATTTGGAAGATTAGCATGTAAGCTTGTTTCTTCTTTACCCTTTTTGGGTAATGTCTCTTTGATTGGCAAAATAAGTAACTAGTGACTGTTGTCATGCGTATTGCTATGGTTATTTGCTGAAGAGTAGTGCAGCTTTTTTGCTGTTTGCTACTTTTTGGTTGCTGGCGATGCTGAAATTGACGTGTTGGCATATAGTCATGCATGTTGAGGTCTGAAGATAACACTTAAATCAGACTAGTTTAATGTTATTTGCTTTACAAGAGTAAACTTGTCTTATTGCAAACCTGGTTTTGCCACACAAATTATATGTGAATGTCCTCACCCTAAATCTTTACCTCCTTCACAGCTACTGCTTACACTCCTCCTGCGCCTCCTTAACAATTTATCAATGGCCTGCAGTTTATGATTGGGATGTAAAATGGCATTGTTTGCACTGTTTGCATTTTGAATGCTGCTTCAGGTTGATGTTGGATTTACTCATTCCAAAAGATTTTATTTTGTGAGGAAAAAAGTGTCACAGCAGCTATAAAATATACGCTGACTCTTCCTGCTACATACACTGTGCAGTAACAGCTGCTGCCCAACTCAAGTTTTCTTGAAAATGGCACCAAAATTTGAAATGTTTGGGGGTTTTTTTATGTTACTATAGATTTGGTGGTGAAGTAGATCCTTGAAATAAGGCTAAAGTGTTGTAAAGAGTCTGTTCCTTGGCCTTTACATGCATACATTTTGATGTATATCTAAATTTTACTCCTTTTACCAGTAACAAATCTGTAAGCTATCACTTGGCAAGTAATAAACTATAGCAGCTATAGTCGAGTCCAATTTCATGTCCACATAATACCCTTAATTACTCCTGATGGGGTCATAAGGGTGATCTTCTTTTCCAAGAACAACAGTGAAACTGTTGGGACATTTCATTAAAAAAAATAATTTTCATTTCCAAAATGCTCTACAGTGCAACAGTTTCAGCATGCATGTTTCTCATATTACTATACGTAAGTCACAGATGTAGATGTGATCGGAGTGCAATGATTTAGACTGGAGTACTTGTCAAGCAAGGCTAAAATAAACATGTTTGGTGTAAAAGTGGCATAGCAATAAATTGTTCTTGAGTCATTACAGTTTGTGAGTACAGATTATGGAATTTCTTTCTTCTGCTTCCCATGAATGTGAAACATCCATGTGGACCACACTGTCCCCTGAGACCATTTTAGCTCTGAAATGTTGTTAAACCATTTGATATCACTGCGATGGCAGTGAATGCCTGCAATGCCACTCCTTTTATTTTTACAGACTTCAACTGGGTGACCCACACTGGAGGACAAAGTAGCACAGATACTATGACTAATTTGAAGATCAACAATATATTAATAGAAATTTCTTTGTTTATACAGCTTAATAGTTGGTCGATCAAGAAATTCCTTTGAAAAGAAACCTAAATAAAATGTTATATTTTAATTTAAAGAGATTTTGTGATTCTTTTTATCATGCTATCTAAGACTACCATCAGTCTTGTTATGTCAACAAAAAAATATTTATGTAACACTGAACAATGAACTTTAAAAAACCAACCTGGTCATTTGCATTGTTTTTATCCCCTCCATGTCATAGCTAAAGTGATGCTAAACATAATAGGAGACCAGGTGAATACATAAAACCCTGAAAGTCAAAATATGTTAAAAGGATATATACATGTGGGTTATAGGCCCTTAGGCTTAATTGAAAAGATTATTATTACATTTTTTTCTGCCTGGAATTAAAAAAAAGAAAAAGAAAAACATCTGGAAGTTGACATCTTTTAATAGTAGACCGAACAGAACCAAATGAACTCATAATTATGACACTGGCGCTCCATAAATCCAAATCAGTGAAACTCTTGTGGTTGCAGATGTAGGATTGAATATAGCATGTTAAAACTTATAAAGAACTTGGGAATTAAAAGTATGAACAGAACAGCACAGGTCCAGGCCTGAGCCCACAATGTGAAACAGTTTTCCTCTTATCTTTTAAAAAACGCTAAATTACTCTTCATTTACATTCAAAAGGGGCTTTTTTCTTTTTTTTTCTCGCTTGCAATTAACTTTTGACTTGGTGTGTCATTTGCCGTTGTCCAAAGCACTTTATTTTGGCTGAGTCTCTCATTACGTGGACTTGAAACAATTTGTTGACTCTTAGCATTTCACAGCTTGTTGTCAGATTCATTTAGATCTATAAACTCCTCTGAGGGTTGTGTCTCCAATGGCTTAACACTATGTCTGGCTGCATTACCAGATGTTAGAAAGCCAAATGC
>VUQG01020682.1:22869-34911 GCA_015106755.1 Etia nguti | reverse complement strand
AGAAGATGAAGGTGGGGGGGGGGGGGGGGTCGGGATGTATTACAGTGCAAAAATTAAACAGAGGGAAGGTAGCATAAAGTGTGATATTATGTAAACGACAGAAAGGGGAGCGTCTTGTGATGGAGGAACTAAGTTAAAGTTAGGTGGTGAGGAAGGGAACGCACGCAGAGATCTGTGAGAAGAAACTGTGGTTCAGAAGTGAAGCAGGGGATGATAGTAGGGGAGGAGGAAATAAAGAGGTATGTGGAGAGAGAGAGAGGTAGATACCCATAGTGGGGCATTTCTCTTTGAAGCAGGAATGAGCTGCATTGGGTGCCAGTGCACGCACTCACATACACACCAACACTTGCGCACTAACACAGAACAGGGAACAAAGGCCACTGAGGATGAGTATGGATATAAAAGGAAATGATAAACAAAATGAAACAATGGAGGGGATAAACCAGTCCATGCAGACATGGACGCAGTCCACTCGCGTACATAGACGAGGAGACCGCCCGATGTGCTGCTACTTCCTCAGCAACTAACCAGGATACCTATAATACAGATCGCGATGGGGGGGTGATTTGTTCTTACAAGGAGCGGCCCTTTGAAAGCGCACTGGTGTGTGTTTACTTAGATACAGTATGTGGGAGGATAAGGAAAAAACAGCATAACACAGGAAAGGCCTCGGGTTTAGAACATCTACAGTATATACCGTGCTGTTAATTTTAATTAGTACTGTGAACAGTAATCACACTAGGCTCAAATAGGCCACTTTCAAAGTATTCTATGTGCTTTCTATACTGCTCCTTTAACTGTTATATAATCTGCAAGCTTCCTCGTGAACAATGGGACTTTTTACATAAGTTGGTATTCACCGTACACCTGCCATTGCAGTGATATAGATGAAGCATGTACGTTGTGTAAGGAGCATGGTCCCCACGCTCCAATGTTTGCCAGACTAACTTAAGGAAAAGTTCCTTCACTAACTTCTTTCCTTTGCATCATCTCTTCCTCTCCCTCAATCGTCCTCCCCACCCCTCCTTCCCTCTCTACGTTTCCACCCTCCCCTCTCCCGCATCCCCCTTCCAACCCCCAGGTGCAGGACGCGGTGCGCTGTCGAATGGGGGGATGTAAAGATGACAGCGAAAACTCACCAGACTCCTGCAAGAATGGACAGGTGCAGATCATGGTGAATAGCACTCCATTTCATCGCACATTGCAGTCCATTTGCCTCAGACTAACATTAACCAGGCTGAAGCTTTTCCCCGCAAGCTCCAATTCCAGCAGAGCGAAGCATGATGCCATTACAGACGTGATCAAACTCGCACCTGGCTTTCTCTTTTTCTCCTTAACCATCTTTACCTTAACAGGGGTTCATGCATTAAGCAGTGTCTTTTTTTTTCCTTTTTCTTTTTTTATATGTGACATCATCCCAGAGAAATGAAATTTCACTTAAAGCTTGTCTAGTTTCCAGCCTGAAACTAACTTCTGCTGTTTCACCGAACAGTCCCCTGCTATTATATCATTTTCATTGTCATTTGCCTGTAAAACATATTCTCACTCCCGTCTTTTCGCATACAAACACTGAAAGACACCCGGCAAACTGAATTGGACTAACCTGCGCATTGAAATAAAGCTGTTGTGAAATCACATGGTCCTCACCAGGCATCAGTGTGTGACAACTCGGGAGTGAGAGCTTATTGGTCTATACACCACAGCCTCTAATCATATATTATCACAACAGACATTTCAGCACTTTTATTTTCTTTTAACCGAAAGTCCTTCATCTTTTTCCTTTTTTCTAAAAGACCGCAGAGCTATAAGCTGTAAGGTTATTGTGTGCGTTCCAGATGTTGTTAATAGTGTGATAAATCATAGAGACTTGACCTACCCTAGCAATGACAGTATAGTAACACCACAACCATGAGAGAATGAGCAGCCCTCATCTCTATTCCCTTTATTTCTCCCTCAGACCTGTTTGCGGTAACGATTATGGGTTTCTGAATGCTCCTCTGAGGTTTTCAAGATTAAACTTTGGAGCCATCGCTCTGCTCAATGAAGCCATCGCGCCGCACTCTCACTCCCTGTTTTCCTTTACAGTCTAACTGGAAGTTTAATTTTGGGTTAACTGTATTATCATCGTGTGTGTTGGCTCATCAGTGTGCCAGCGACAGACAGGTGCTCTTTGTTTTCTTAACTTTTCTTGTCTAAATACCTGCGACTTTGAGGACGTCTTTTCAGACTGCACATATGCACGGAGAGCGGCTGTGTGAGAGACGCAGCACCCTTGAGAACATTAATTGTGATGGATAATTTGACGAGGTTGCTACCAGTTATAGCTGCATCATAATTACAGTGAACACCATTCTCTCAGGTGCTCTTGGTATATTCACGAGAAATCTCATTAGCATGTTAAACCCTTGACATTTAGAGATGGCGTAAAGATGTAGAAGTGCAGCTACACCCTCTTGTTAAAACGGAATCAAAGCTGTCTCTGGAAATGTATTTGATTAGCTAAATTCTGATTAAAAATCAGTGCTGTTCTTTGCAAAGCTGGTTAGATGTCCTCTTCTAACATTTCAACTTTATGTTTTCCATTAATTCTTTTTTTTATATATCATCAGAAGTGTGCAAATGTGAGCGCCTGCGGAAAGCAGAGTGGGTCTTTGCGTTACGGCACATCCCTGTGCTTATCAGGTTGCCACCCACAGCCGCTCCCACCAGCGTGCCACCAGACATCCCAGCAAGGCTGTTACCACAGTCTGATCCACGGCAACCACAGCCACGCACTGAGCCATGTTAATGAGCATACCCCCATCCTCAACAACACCCACAACCATAACCATGCCCATAATCACATCAGCAGGCAACCAGTATGTAAATAAATAAAAAAAACAATTGTTGGTAGAAATAGTCAAATCCATAAGTAGAAAAGGTGCAATATGTAAAGTGACATTTATTAATAAATGCTACAGGATTACTTGAGCATTTTGACAGGGTCTTCCTGAGAGATGGATGAGAAAATGTTAACCACTCAACACTCACTGCTTCGGAGCTTTCTGGAGCTACTGTAAGCAGTCTCTTAACTTAACAGAGAGATGGGAAATAGAATGAAAACCCTACCATTACTGTGCTCTGAAATAACAAAATAAGCCCAACCCAAGAAAAATACAACACAATTTCCACTACAGTTTACACTTTAGGATTTGCATAACTTTCACAAGTGATAGATATATCGTTAATGATATATATATAAATTGTTGGACAGTAAAGAGCCTTATTTTACATTCAAAGATACAGTGGCTTGGTACAGTTGCCACTGTACTCTTGACTGATTAAGGGTGCATTTTTGCACCCTTAATATAAGGTTACAGAAAGAGATATTTCTAGATATAGATATTTCTGTACCTACACTTGGAAATGTACTCAGATTTGTATATAACCTTTCTTGTCCTATTACAAGATCATATATGGCTATTTTGACACTTTAAAAAGGTACATAGAGGTCCAATAATTAGTTGTGTTTTTATGTACATTATACCTGTGAAGACTAGAGCCTGGCAAAAAGAGTCGCAGGGCTGATATATTGGCCAATATTAGTTGCTTGCTGGTATATCATTATCTGCATTTATAACAGTCGATAAGTTAAAATGTAAAAAATAAAAGAAGCAGTAGAAACACCCTTCAGCCATGTTATGAGAGTTGATGTTTCATGTTTTGTCCACCAGAGGGCACTGTACAACTTTCCTGTTGGCAATGCATCTTTGGAACGCCACCAAAGCAACAACCAGGATGTTTACTGTTTATTTATTGTTTGTAAAACATGATTATTTTGAAACTGCATTATCATATTGTATTAGTAAGGACTCATAAATAACTACAAATAACAAAGTAAAATCTGTTTATATTTCAAGTATCTGTAAGAGAAAAAAAATGTCCGCCAATATGTCAGCTTTTTAAAATCAATAAGCATCAGTGTCCCTCTTAAACACCTATATCGGTTGGGCTCTAATAAAGACACAAATTGCCTTTTGCTGTACCCCTGTGCACTCACACCGATGCTATAAGCTAACTGTTAGCAAGAAGCAAAGTTGTAGTTTTACCAAAGTTAGTTTTGTGTTTCTTACATATCGCACCTTTAAGTGTATGTACTGCAGTAATAGCTGTGATGTCTAAGAGACTTGACTAACTACAGGAACGTGTATATTAACGTATGCTCCTTCAGTATATGCTGCAGTCTGTTCCCTTATATTATTTAGTTAATGTTGATGACTCAGTGTACGTAACCTGTGAGGCAGTTGCAGAGAGAGTGGATAATGGTGAGAATAAAGATTATTTGTTTTTTTTCTCCGTGTAGATGAAAGAGACAAAAAGAGAGGAGAGTTTTGGGGGTTTTTTTTCTTAATATCCTCATTCGTCCATTTGGTAGAGAACCATTTATGGTGCTGCGGGTGATTTGCGTACTAAGAGCTTTTCTGCTCCTTTGAGACCTTTGCACACTCTCTCCTTCTCTCTTTCAGTTTTTCATTTCCGCCCTTTTCCTCTTCTCCTTGCGTCTGTGGCATGCCCAAACTGTCTGAAATCTGTAGTTTATTATCCAAACAAAGGCTTTTGTAAGTGAATCCCACCGAGGACGGGACGAGGCTCTATGGTGAGAAAAGGGAGGATCGCATCTGCATAGCAATGAGCTTCACTTTTACTAAAGTTCAGAAAAACTTGAGTGGTGGCCATTTTGGAAAGAGAGCTTCTTCATTTAACTCACCACCCTCTGGGTTTCTTTACCCCAAGGAGCAGTGCCACCCTGCATCGCTCAAGTGAAGTACGAGATCAAAGCAAATAAACTTCAGATTTGGTTGTGCCCGAAGTACCTTATCTACATAAAATCTGAATATTGAGTACAGGTTAAAAGCAGTTTTGTGTGTATGTTCGTGTTTTCTTCGTTCCTGTCAATGGATTGCATTCTTACATTATATATTTTTATTCTCATCCTTGCTAGGAAGCTGCAAAGTTTTGCTTCAGCTGGAACAGCAGATAATAGTTTAGCTGCTGTGTAAATTTCTGTCCCTGTTTCCATTCAGACGATAGCGAGGTGACTGATGAGGCATACAGAAGCATTACGTACCTCACAGCTTTCTGCTTGTCTCTCTCAAAGTCTGTTTTGGATCTGCTGCTGTGAACTGATAAACATCACGAAAAAAGCAGCGGTTGTGTAGGCCTTAGACAAAATGTAGCTTTTTCCTCTGTTCTTTTTTTCGTTAGAAAAGGCGTTGGGATGAATTCATTGCAAAGAAGGAAAAACTGAACATTTTCAGTGCATCTTTTTTGTTTTGTTTTGTTCTGTTTATGGAGAAGATTACTAATTGACTCGTGTAAAGTGGCAGATTGGGATCAGGTCCTTTTCTATAGAGTTGAATCAGAGCATGAGAGTCATTGGATACATCATGTCCATTTGAGATCCAGTCGCTCACTCGGACTTGTGTGCTTCCTGTTGCTTTGAATGCACAAATTAATTGTGTCTCCTCTCTCCCACTCCACCTACCCCGCCTCCTACGTCAGACGGATTTTGAGAAGGACGTTGACTTGGCTTGTCAAACAGGTGAGCTCTCCCTTCTACCTGATTTCTCTTTCCCTCCTTTTGTCTCCATTCTCTTCTCTGTTCCCTTGTCCCACACAGGATTAGCATTGCAAGCTGTTTCATTCTTAGCTTGCTGCCGCATGTGTTGATGAAATGACAGGAGATGATGCGCTACATCTCGGCGCAGCAAATTATTATGCCTTATCAATCACACTGATTCTGCCCAATAAGTGTTCAGCGAGCATATGTTTGGATGAGACTGTGCTTAATTGTGCATGATAATAACACTCCTCAATGTGTTCAGACCTGTTTCACTCGTTAGTCGACAATGCTCCTGTGTGGGTGTTTGGATGTGTTACAGATGTACCACAGTATAAGTGTGTGTTGTGCTTTCAAATATTAACAAAGAGTCACTCCACCTCCCACCCTCCACTCCCTCCCAAACCCTTGCAGAAAGAGGACACCCATGTAAGTTTTGCACCTTACTGACCTAATAAATACTGCCTGATGTGTCCGTAAACTCTAAGAGCTCCTATAGACGAATCCAGCTGAAAGCCATATTCGCTTACTCCATTTATTGAATTTCCATGAAGCCATTATAAAAAAACAGTTCTGGTTTTATTTTGGTCTGACTGTGTCTATGGGGATGATGGCACCACCCTACACACTGTCTCTCTTTCAAGTGGGTGCCTTCCTATATTTTCTAGCCAAACGTTAAACCTGTACAAATAGCCCATGTTTCTTATTTTTTTGACATTCAGCACTCACGTAGTAAGAAGTTCCCCGGTTTCCCCTGACTTTACATATGTGTGAGCAAAGGCCTTCTGAAAGTTTCACTCTCAGCATCTTAGAGTTTCGAGGCCAAACATCATGAGCAAGGGCGAGATCTAACCAAGAAACTGATGGATGCTATATACTCAAATGCAAGGGAACTGCCATTGCATTGTGAAGCATATGCCACTTTGTCATTTTTTTGAACTTCATGTATTGAATAATACTTGAAACTAGTGACTGAACTTCTCGGACCTGAACTTGTAGAATGTAGCTTCCACGTCTCAAAAATCAAGTTAGCAAAGAGTGACATTAAACCTGCCTTCCCTACCGCTATTGTCCCATAGACTTCCATAAAACTTTAGGTTGTATGGAAGTCTATGGGACACTAGCTCCTGGCTCTGTGACTGTTTTTTATGACAACTTTATGGGCTAAATTGGTAGGTGAAGTTGTAAAATTATAAATTATTATGAGTTACAAAATGAATATCATCATTGGAGTGAAAAAAGAGAATCACTGACGAGATCCTCATCACCAGTCACATGTTTTTAGCCAGCGAGCATGCTGCATGCCTCGGCTTCACGGTCAGATCAACCCCTCGGTTGTTACATCTGGTTTTCATAACAACAAGAGAGCGCGGGTTGAAAGCACCAACTCAAAGCTTCACCAGTAGGTAACGTCAGAGGGATTACATCGATCTCAGGCTTTACCTGGAATCTTCCTGCTAGGTTTAAAGCAGTCAGTCTGTTGTATATAACACTTATTCCACACACAAGACATTTGTGTTCTTTTTTTCCCAAAAGCTATGTAGTAATTAATTTCAGATTAGTCCTTTGAGACTAACTTCCACATTCATAGCGACTACCTTCACTGCCCCCCGACAGTGATTAATTTAAAAATCCGTGCTTTCACCGTCAGTGGAAATGTTCACTTCCACTCTGCATCAGCAAAAAACCAGCAGCAGTACTTTAGAACACAACACACACAAAAACGACGCTGGATTCATCTATAGGTCTTTCTCTGAGCCATCCACTGTTTGTTGCAGATGTGATGGGAGCAGATTGGTCAGATTTCTCCAAAACCTGCTCCAATCCAACCTGTCAATTTGCACCAACGGGATGATGGAACAGAGGAAATGACAGTTTCTGTAGTAAGCCAGTGTGCTTTTGCTGCATTCACCCTCAGCAGGATCTGGCTTCAATTTTTGATCAAATGTCTAGCCTGACATTCTGTTAAATCAATACAGCTTGCATGAAAACAGTCTGAGCTACATACTTTGGTCTAAAAATTGGGATTTTGGAGCCATGTAAATATCCAGTCCTCTGATGGTGACAGAATGAGCATGATATCTGGCATGAATTTCCAGATGGTTTGATATGTGTGTGTGTGTGTGTGTGTGTGTGATTGATGATAGCTTTGACAGAAGACTGTCTTTCATAAGCATGTACGAGTTAGTTATGCAGTAACTCTTCTAGAAGTGTGCAGTGTCTGAGCTTCTTTTATGATTAATGAGCATGAAAACTAATTCACAGCCACTGCAAGCAAGTTTTGTGTTGTGCTATTAACAGTATTGTGAAACACACACATACCTTAATGCTCAATACACTTCATCTAGTGCATATAGATGTACGTCAGTATGTGAAAGCAGGCAAGAGAAAAGCACTGGGGGTTTTTTTTAATAGCATTTTTCACCAAGGACATTTCTCTGAGATTTAAGGTCACAGTGTCAGAGACAAAAAGTCAGTCACTGTATACCAAGCACAACATGAGAAAATCACATTTTTCTTCAGAGATACATTGTATCTTAAGGCTGTTTTATAGCTGCAAGTATATCTCAGTATGGGTTTAATTTAATTCATGCTGTCTGTCTCTGCGTTGGGCACTTCTCTTGTCAATTGTGTTCTCTTTGGCATTAAATATATTTATTCTCTTCCATTCAACATCTGTTCCTGTTTCTCACTCCAATTACTGCCCTCCCCTTCTCTATTCCCCCCCACCTGTAAACTTTTCACCTTCACTATGTTTCTCCTTTCACCAACTATCCATATTCCTTCTCCCACATCTCTTGCCTATCTTCCATTCTCTTTGCTGTCTCTGTCGAAATCCTTACGCCTCCCTCGTCTCACTGCAGTCATTTTCAAAGAGGTGAACACCTGTAACCCAGCCACTATCACTGGGACCCTTTCCCGCATCTCCCTCGATGATGAGGATGATCCTAAGCTGGCAGCCCATCAGGAGGGCGGAGTAGGGGTCAACTTCAGCACTCTCCCAGGGAACATCCCCCCTCCTAACCTTATTGTACAGGTACAAGATTAAAGTTTCTAAACTTCCAAACAGATTAGCTCATTCATTTTTCAATTTCCATCCATCAGGACGTTATATTGAAATTAAATCAAGTTAACTACAACAAAAAGAGATGGATTGTGTCTCATAATATGACATTAAGCAGGATTGCTAAAGAAATAAAAATGAATATAGCTTATCAAAAATAATTCTGCTGGCAAAAAACGATTTTATTGGGGGATTTTTTTGTTTGTTTGTATGTTTTTTGTTTTATCTGCAAGGTTCCACCTCTGGGAGGCCTCAATGAGTTGAGTGAGACCCCGCTAAAGAAGGAAGTGAATGTGGACCAGCAGAGACAACAGGGGCAGCAACGCGGCGGCGCTCCGATCTACCTGTGCACCGAGAGTGGCCTGGGCTGGGCTCGACCTCCGGCTTCATCCAACACCTCCCAGGACGGAAGTGCTGGAAGTGGAGGGGGTGGGGGAGATGGAGGAGAGGGGGGTGGTGGAGGTGAGGGGGACTACATGGTCTTACCTCGCAGGACAGTCACTTTCAAACCTGCAACGCCCTCCTCCCAAGGAGGAGGCCTGGGACTGGGGGGTGAGGACAAGCCTCTCAACATTGCAGTGGACGATCCTCCCTTCCCGCCGCCTCCCTCTCCTCTGACCCTTCACCCGGCAGAGAGTGAGGCCTATCCGGCGGATTTTGTGCCATCCAGTGTGGGTGACATGAACATCACCATGAACCTCAACCGCTCCTTTGGGACAATCAAAACATTGGCCCATGGGCAGGGCCACTTGATGCCTCAGGGTGGTCTTGTGCACTCCCATGGAGGACACATGCATTCCCATGGGAATTCTTTGCAGCTAAAGCCGGGCCAGAGACCTTCAGTCAGACAGATTCTGACAGGGGGAACAACAGTGGAGAGAACCAGGACCCTGCCACGCAACCTGGGCAGCACCAATGCCAACACCAGCCTCTCAGCAGGATCCCTGGAGGTGGGTGATAGGTTGAGGACTAAGGAAATAAAGGGTTTGCAATGCTGGTTGAGTTTTTTTCCACTGTCTCCCTGAATTTTACAGTTATGGCTTTTCAGGTTGTGATAATGCAAGCTAAGTTAGAAGTGGGTTGATAAAGAGGAGTGGAAGGGGTTCGCAGTCATTAATGCCTGTGGAATCATTTTGAAAAAAGGAAAAATTCAAATCCACTCAGTGCATCGACTGTCCACTCAAAACAAGTTTATTTACACAAGGAAAAGTAAGACATCTTGATCTACCTGACATTTCATTTCACTTTAGGAACAACTAGATGGTCTTCATTTCTAAACAAACTTTTATCATCAATCTATCAATATCAAAATGTGTAAAAAAGAAAAACATCTATTCACATGTCTCATAGTTCCATAAGTGCGGCCTGCAAACATGTTAGTTCAAATTTAGGGAGTTTCTATTAGATGCTGTCTATCTTATAGAGTAACATTACACTGTGATAATAACACCGTTGTGTGCCTAAGTATAAGTCTGCTATAACAGCTGCTATAATTTTCAGATGAGTGATATTTATAGCTGCTCTTTGAGAGGATGACCGTTGAAATGAGTTATTCTCATAATGACAGACAGCTTCATATTAGTTTAGTGTCTCTGTATGAGTGATTTTAATATGTGTGTGATACCCCCCCCTCCACTTCCTAATGCTACAGGGTTTTGCAGCAGATGAACCAAGACTGACAGGATCAGAGTAAAAAAAAAAAATCCCTGGTGAATGTCTTTCAGGCCACCTTAATTTTTGCAAACACTCACTGACATACTGTACATAGTCACATGCACACATACACACTTTAGATCTTCCCTTAATGGCATCTTGCTGACTGCTGAAGGTTGATTAAAGAGATGGAAGCAAGATTTTCACTCAAAAATGAAAATACTTTACTCGGGGCAAAGGACGTTAAGGACGAGTCATTAAGACTCATAAAAAATCACTGTCAGATGAGTAACGAGTGCACTCATGAATATGGAAAAAAGAAAAAAAACTCTGAAGAGAAACCGGATGTAATTTACTGCTACAATTTCACCCTGTTAGGATAAGTTTGATTCAGAGATAGATGTCATAGAGTGCCTCTCAGGATTAAATCAGTGTTTTACTTTCCAATTGCAACAGGAAGACGTGTTGTTGAAAGATTGTGAAAAAGTACTTAGGGTGTCAAATCTACTGTTGATTCAGAAGCTTGTAAGTTTAAACTCCAAGTGATGTATATCAAAGTGTGAAAATGACTCACTAAGCATATTATCCAATAATCGTGCTATTGAAACCAGCGACTTCAAACGAACAACACTGCAGCACCACCACCGTAGCATCTGAACAGCAAAGTGTAGAAGGACAGAATTCCATATGAATTTTGTATGAGTGAGTTAGCTATTGCTTTCTGTGTGTTTCCATCAAAACATGCAATATACTGCACACGTATATGCATGTCGCATGCCTGCCATATTGCAAAGCTAATTCAATCATGGAATTTCTCTGTTTAAGGTAAGGATTCTGCAATAATAAGAGAGGGAATGGTTGAATTCTCAAAGGCAATAGGACATCCCAGGAGAAACTTGCCTCTCTCTCTGTTTGCATTTCTCTCCTTTTTAAAAACCTTGGCCGCCGTAGCATCAGATCAGCAACTCTGCCCTTTCAAAGAATGAATACTGCTTTTAACTAACTGTAGAGAGCAGCTCCTCTCGCTGCCAAATGCAAATCTGGCAGACAGTGAGAGCCAGAGAGGAAGTCAGAGATGGAATGTAATTCAGTGCAATGTCAGGGCCAGATGAGTTGGAAATGTCTGCAGCTGTTAAATTGGCGGCTTGTGTGCCACTCACTATAGCTAAAGAAGCACTTAAGATGAGAGCGGTGGGGTCCAAACAAGATTAGAGGATGAAACCCATCCCTCGCATGTTTGTGGCAGCTTTTTTAATCTGGATGTCTTCAACAAATTCTCCAAAAATAGCAGAGAAGACGATTTACACCAAGGCTGTAGCGATTGTATTTGAGGGTATGTGAGCCAAGAAATTATATTTCATTGTAATTCTGGGTTATTCCACTCCACTAATCTCATTACATTGAAATAGGCTGAACAATTTGCCGTTTTTTTCCATGACATTTGTAAAAAATGTCTGTATCATGTTGGGCAGCCAGTGCATATTAGCCCTCCTCTTGTTATTGAACAATGGCACTGAAAGATCCACAAAGACACTGAGATCAAGAGAATTCTGTGGTGGTCGAGGGGTGGTCATTGATGCTTTCTTCTCTCCCCCTGCCCCCCTCCTCTTCCAGAGGAAAAGAGTACGGTACTCTGAACTGGACTTCGAGGTAAGATCTCGGACCTCATTCCCTCTGTCATCAGCCTGTCTCTGCTTTCTTGTGCTTCTACCAGGACTTGAGTAAC
>VUQG01020682.1:0-19153 GCA_015106755.1 Etia nguti | reverse complement strand
CACTCCTCATTTGCTCTGCGTCTTGATCAAGATTTTCAGAAGCGCTGGCTGACTCCACGTTCGCTCATGCCAAGCAACTACTTTATGGAGAAGAAGAAAAATGGCAGCCGCTCGCGAAAGAGCGAGCCATATATTAGAAGTCTGCGGCTCTTAACAACAGTTGCGCTGTGGCATGCTAATGTGCTTCAGAGTGAGCTCAGGTGTGCTTTGAGAGTATGCCCAAAATGTTAAAAGAAGTGAGAGAGCAGCCACGAGTAATAGGCGGGCCGTGTTTAAACTAATTAAGACAAATCGGAGCGCGTATTTCCTCCTGGTTAATGACGTCACGCAAGTTATGATGTGAAAGGACAGCACCGGTACGGCTCACTCCTCCAAATCCATTATGTTAAAAGTAAGTAGGCCGTTCACTTAACTGCGAATAATTACACGGATAATGCTATCAGTGTCAGGTCTTTGACAGGCCCCAGCTTGAATTCGGCTCTGCTATTGTCAACATCTCACTTTGAGAGTCACCCCCAGACACAGACATGCTGACTATACAGTAATTATGGAGATGAGAGGGGTCTGTGCGAGCGGATGTGCACGTTCATACACTCCCGTATCAGAGAGCCTACGTGTGTGGCAGCATGCCTCTCTGTGTGTGGATGTGGCCGTAACTTGTTTCCGTCTGTGTGTGTGTGCGTGTCCACTTGTTCCTTCTTGTTTGTGTGTTTATCCGTTTTATGTTTTGAGATCACTGTGATGCACTGCCTGTGTTTGGAGCACATAAACTGTGTTTAGGAGACAATTACTGCATGAGTAATGATATAATCGTTTCATAATTACTTTAATAACCTCCCTTCTACAGCGTGTGACAGAGTGACAGTGATTTTCACATATCCTACATGAGTGATTTAATTGCAAACAAAACGGCATTTCGCGAGGATATCTCCTCACGGATGGACACCCAAAGTACCGTGGAAGTTGAAATTCACCTTTAACTTCATATGGCCAATTGACTTTGTCACTTAAGGACAGGCGCTATTGAGTGTCTCACCTTTTTAATGATAAAGGAGGTTGGCCAGTTCATCGCAACCCCTCGCTCCAGTTGCCTACCTAATGTTATCATAAAACAGTGCTTTAAACAGAACCCTAAATACCCCTGTTGCCCTTCTAACTACCATGGCTGGTGTTCGCCCACAACAGGTCCCCCCTCCCCCTCCACCGAGGCACAACACTGAGCCATCTCTAGTGCGCAGAGCATCCCTGGTTTACAAAGAAAGTCAAAGTAAGACGTGCTAAACCAACATAAACCTTGTGATGTAAAGCCCCTCAAACGCTGCTAAAGTAGGCAATGTACCTACATGCCACAGTTTGTACCTCATAGTTTGCCACCTTTTGTCCTGAAGCTGTTTTCATACGGTAATTTGTCCATTTCACATTGAAGTGTCTGCTGGTTGAATTCCTCCACACAGAATAATTGTTCAATCGCAGTTTATCAGCTGTGACTGGGTTAGTCAGGCTTTGGATTTCTTTACATGTTGAGATGTAGTGTGAATGGATGACCTTCCATTTGTCTGCCATATTACAGAAGATAGCTTGATATGTACTGTATCTGAGCATTGCCTAAAATAATAAAAAGAAACACTGAACAAGCTGTCCTTGAAGGCGTAAGAGTTCAGGTTTATGAACCAGGTTTATGAACCTGAACTCTGTTGGAATATGTCATAGTAATAAAGCATTGCACCTGCAGAAGCATTAAAAATAAAATGTGACAAATTATACATTCATTATTATCATGATGAGAATAGTAGGAATACCTGTATTACAATGATGCTGAAGATATTACACACCCAGCCTTTTTCTGGGACATGTAGCTTGTAGGTTTTCATAAAGTGACCATTCAGTGCCCATAAATATTCTCATTTTAAAACCTGAAATGGTCAACCCAAGACAGGAGTTTAAAAGAGCTGACGAAGTTAGCAAGTTAATTATCTAGTTTAATTTAGATAGTAAATGTGAAGGTTACTTGACTAGTTTAAACAGCTAATTACAAATTTATCATAACAACTTGACTGCTGAGAGCTGGAATGAAATGCATACTTTTGTGCAAATCTTTTGTACCACTTTTTGAGAAAATACAAAAATGTGAACAGCAAATCTGTTAGCATGTCCATACACAGTAATTAAAGGAGGAATTAAACTTAGCAACCATGGTACTAGCTGCAGGTCTGCAAGAATTTATCATGTGTAAAACAAACGGTGTCAAACTATACTACCTGTAGCTGCTCATTTTCCACCTGTCGGTGCTTCCTCATTGTGAAGTATCTGTATTTGATGAACCTTAATATTATACTGAACCCCCCTTCCCAGTGGTATGGTGTGGTGTAACAGTTCTGTGCATCGTCACGTACACCCTCATGCCTCAGTATTCAGGTAATGAATGCTAATTCCTCCTCCTTCATTAAGCCCTTTGAAATTTCATATTGAAACTCTAAATCCGGAACCACTTTATCTGGACGGATGGACTTGTATAGTGGTGTGATACAGGACTGGATGTTCATGAGTGAACTCTTTTTCTTAATATCCTGATTTTGTAATGTGTTTATGTTGTGAAAAAAAGGTGCGTCCATTGTGTCCATTTTCAGTGCCTGAGTTAAATCTTACGATCTAAACACCATAACCACACAATAAACCAGTCTGTAAAGACAATGGCCCATCCAAAATGATTTATAACCACCTCATAAACCATGATATTAAGTCCATAAACTCATGCACTAAAAAGGACTAAACACTATGCACTTTTATGTGTGCTGATGAAACACTCAAAAATATTGCAAAAGGGGTCAGAAAAGACCTGATTCATTTTGCTCTCTTCAGGTAGGAGCTCTGTGTTGGCTGTGTTGGGGAGATGAGTGGATATCAGAAACACAAAGAGACATGGGCACATTTTTTTTTTTTTTCTTTTTACTTTCACATCTTATCCAATTTTCCATGTAAGTGCAGTGGGCTTACAGTGGTCTTAGGCATTACATGTACCCTCACAGATAGAATCAACACACTTCAAACTCCTGATTTTGCTTTTCTTGTCTCTCCTTTTTTTTTTTTCCAATCTCATACAGCCATATTCTTGTTAAGTCTGTGCTACCTGGTATCTGGTATTCTAATATTTACCAAATGTCTGTCCAAAGGCTGAATAAGCGTTCTACTTAATAGACTGAAAAGGATAGGAAATATGTGACTGGAAAGAAGTAGGAGCCAGACAGACTATTGCATTAACCTCCATGCTGAAGATCACCTTGTCTATCTGTTCTGAAGCTAGCAGACATATTCCCGCAGTCTGAAAATAAATTTAAATTTGGCTCTGTGTTGCATATTCTCCTGTGAAATTCATCAGAAAGACTCCTAAGTAGTAGACTAAATGTCTTTTTCCGTCTGACACAAGCATATACACTATATTGCCAAAAGTATTCACTCAACCATCCAAATTATTGAATTTAAGTGTTCCAATCACTTCCATGGCCACAGTGTAAAGTCAAGCACCTAAGCATACAGACTGCTTCTACAAGCATTTGTGAAAGAATGGGTTGCTCTAAGGAAATGGAAATGATTAGGAACCAATCTAAGAAGTGGTAGGCCCAGGTTAAATCACAGAGTTGGGTCAGTGGATGCATAGTCATAGATAGCTTCATGGAAGAGATTTCCATGGCCAAGCAGCTGCATCCAAGCCTTGCATCAACAAGCGCAGTCCAAAGCATCAGATGCAGTCATGTAAAGCACACAGGATGGCGCCACAGGACTCTAGAGCAGTGAAAATGTGTTCTATGGAGTGGTGAATTATGCTTCTCTGTCTGATAATCCAATGGATAAGTCTGGGTTTGGTGTTGCCAGGAGAACGGTACTTGTCTGACTGCACTGTGCCAGATGTAAAGTTTGGTGTTTGGTAAGGTATGGGGTTGTTTTTCAGGAGTTGGGCTTCAGTTCCAGTGAAAAGGAACTCTTAATGGTTCAGCCTACCAAGACATTTTGGACAATCTCATGCTCCCAACTTTGTGGGAACAGTTTGGGAATGGCCCCTTGGTGTTCCAACATGACTGCATACGAGAGCACAAAGGTCTATAAAGACATGGATAAGCGAGTTTGGTGTAGAAGAACTGGATTGGCCCACACAGAGTCCTGACCTCAACCTGATTGAAAACCTTTGGGATTAATTAGAGCAGAGACAGCAAGCCAGGACTTCTCGTCTAACATTTGCGCCTGACCCCACAAATGTGCTTCTGGAATGTTCAAATAATTCCCAGAAAAAATGCCTAAACCTTGAAGAAAGTCTTCCCAAAATAGCTGAAGCTGGTATACCTGCAAAGGGTGGGCTGATATCATATTAAACCCAATGGATTAAGAATTGTATGTTACTCAAATTCGTATGTGTATAAAGGCAGACGAGTGAATACTAAGGGCAGTATATTGTATTCCTCTTACTTCTTTGATGCATTGTTTAATGCAGAAAGACACGTAGCAACTGAGAACTGGGTTTGAGAGTTGTACAAGTTAGTCTTAAATTGTTAGCTGTTATTTTGCTTTGTTGACCCAAGAACAGCAGTTACTGACCTCGAATCAAGTGGTTATTCTGTACAGTTACAAAGTCATCTGCCCACATATGAGAATGATATCTGCAGTGATAACACTTGTGTTACACTCTGCTGAAGTGGACAGAAAGTGGGCCTTCACATTAATGCTAATGATGAAAACAAATTCAAATCCTACTCTGTTTTAAGTACAGTAGATGCTCTGACAGGGGCCATATGGCTAGCAGATGGATGGAGTGTAGTTTCATTGTGCATTCCACAAACGAGGCAGGATACAAATGGAGTCAGTGGGGTTACTAAAAGACAGAGAGCGTGTAACACAGTATGTATTAGCATTAGTGTCTACACTAATGTTTAGATTTAGAACAGCTTCTTGGCCTCTGTCACTGTGGAGTTAGCCTGTCATTTTCTATCCGTTCCACAGGGTTCAGAAGGTCATAACACAAATTTGCATGCAGTGCCCAATGATGCAGTGTTGTGCCTCGCTGTGTGTGGGATGGACGGTGGGTGTGTGAGTGTGAGAAAGAGCGCTTGCACTGCATAATGACTTGGCTGATGTATTTTTTAGCTCTCAAATGGGATATATTTCCATCCCGTCGTCTGCTGTGTTCTTGATTAAATGAAGCGTGGATTGGCTTCCCTCTGCTGATAGACAGCGAGGACTTGCGCAGAACGCAGCGGGAAGGAAAAAGGAGAGACGAGGGACAGAGACAGAGAGAAAACAAGCCTTGCTTTGTTTTTTGTTTTGTTTTTTTTACTGATGCTAGATCAGAGCAGGAACAGCAAATTTTCGATTATGAAAGCATGTAGCAATTCAGCCTAAAATGGCTGTAGGGATGTGTGAGAATTACATGATGAAATCCTTGTCTGTTAGGCTACACGTGGAAGCATATTGGTGCATAGTCTGTCTAGGAGGATACTCCATTAGCCTTCTCCATTAAAGCGAGGTGAGACTTGGGTGCTGTCTTAGTGATATTTATTGATATTCCAGCAAGGTTTTGAGGCCACTGTAGGGAAATTTAGCCAGGGTAATATGCAAGCTCCGAGGATGTTTCACGTGAAATGAAGATGTATAATTTTAAATGACAAAGAAGCCAATTTTTGTTGACTCAGTGAGGGCAATTTGCCTGCACTTGCAAACCCCGTAGGTCTCGATAGTCAATTTGCCGGCATTAAGCTAAGGGGTTTCAATTTCACATTCCAGCAATAAAGCAAGTCCTCCCCTCTTCTTCCTCTTCATATCTCATTCTCCCCTCTATTCGTCCTCGCAGCTTGACATTTTCCCTCTCGCTGTCTCCCTCATTTTCCCATTCCTCCCTCTAAACTCAGCCCTGGGTGTCACGTTTGAGGCATTAATTGAATAATTAATTCCTCTCATTAGCTTGTTTTTAATTATTTCCTTGCCTCCCCCTCCCCTTCTCCATGCCGAGTATAAATTCATCAGCTGTTTTCATCCTTCCACACAAATTGCCCATGAAAACTGAGGGCTTGGCGAAGTGTAGCATTAGCACACTGGCTCTATCAGTGGCTCCTAATGAGGGGACGGGTAGTCCAGGCGGAACAAGCCTTACACTGGCTTCGTGCACCAACAGGCACAATACTAATTTAGCTCATTTAGTGTCCTTGGGCCAATTAAAGGGAGGTGAAAAGGTCCAAATCACATGCTGGAACTGTTTTCTCTATAGGAGTACTGGCCTTGGATTGCAGAGGCCCAGACAGCAGCAGCAAACCGAGCCTGTGTGTCTGATTGCTCGTTTGTTTGCAATGTGTTACACTAATGGAATTTATTTACCCTACATTCTCCAAATTTGGCTCCTTTGAAGGGCCTTATTACTTGTGACACAGATTCTTTCCCAGCTAAGGGGGTAAACGGTGCTAAGGACTGCTATGCATGGACAATTTTTGCCCCCTCCCGCCCCTCCACCTAATATATTATGCCAGTGGTGAATAGGCAATCTAGATTCAGTCATTACCTTGATGATATAATGAAATAAACACACAGAAATGTTGAAACAGGCAAGGTCCGGTTCAGTAACCCTGAAGCCCACTGATAGATGCAAATGACCATCGTATTCTGGCATCCACTCAATCTGCTCCTGCATTGTTTGATGTTACTTTCATTTTGTTCTTGAGTAACTGTGATTTCAGTTTGCTTCATGTCTAGTCACAATTTGAGTTTATTTATGTATTCACACACATCAAGAACCTAATTCTCAGTGTCTTTTCTTTGCCTTACTACAACATTTTATTGATTTCTCTTTTTTTTTTTTCTTCCTGTTTTATGTCCTTTGTTTGCTGACTGGGCTTTGTGTTGCATGCTTGTTGTCATGTCCCAGTTTGAATGTAGCCAGACAGTCAGCAGAACCATGGGCATCCAAGTCAACAAAGGTAAAGTTAACCCACTTACCCACACCCCACCTGTCATCTCCCAGAGACAGCCTGCCACATTGCTCACCCACACTGAGACACGATTTCCAATTCCACAGTCCAAATGAGGGGGGCTCTGAGTGGCAGAGAGTGGGCCTCATCCACCAACATTGTAGCAGAGGCTTCTAGAGATGGCCTTAGATGTTTGTGCTGTGGCGTTGTTTTAGTGCGTACCCTCCCACTGACTCCCTACGTCTGTTCTCTTCACTTTACTTTGTTGTGCTTGCAGCTTGTAGCGTTTTCTACCTCGTAGCTTGCCTGAAACTTTTAAGTGCAGGGCAAAATTTTCTGCTTTCTGGCTCCAACCTCTTTATCCAGCGTTAGAAGGTGTACTTGGCATCTTGCAGTGCTAGTAGCAACATGAGTTCAATTTTCCCCCGCTGTATCTGCAAAACTATAATGGAAAGTACATTTCGGGACCCCCATGATTCCTCATTAAACAGCAGTGGAGCGCTGCAGGTGAGTTGCTTTTGTGTGCTAAATTGCGAAGGTATGATATTAGTAAATAAAAACCTGTATTGTTTGGTACAATTGTGAGCACTGATTGTGCATAAACTGGGCTTTTAAAGGGTAGTTGTTAAATCGCAAATTGCAATTTTGATTGATGAAAGGCAAAATTATAAAGGTACTCATTATCATGACTGAAACATGTAAGAAAAATGAGCCATAAATCCAGCCTTCAGAAATGGTCCATTAAGTTCAACCTTCAGCCAAAACCCTAATATCCATGGCTTTTCTAGTGGCTTTTGACGCATATAAACAAGGCATATCAAAGTTTTCTTGTGCACTTTGGACCAATTTCGTCATGACTGCTGTTTTTAGGTCACTTCCCGGAAATCTCGTTATGACCTGTTGCACTTGTGAGTCTGTAATGTGGGCTTGATATCAAAACAATGATCTTTCAGCAAAGTGGACTCTTCAGCTGAAAACTGCATGCTCCGGTAAGTTGATTCTGTTCATCTGGACATAATGTTATCAGTGGGCAAAACATTTAGTCACAGTTCAGTTTTCAGTTTCTCCCACTAAAAATGCTACATCGAGATAAACTGAATCCACTTTGTGGTATTTCTGTACCTCGATGATTGAACGTGCATCAAGACATGAAAACTGCACGGTTGATCATCCTCTGTAAGAATTTTGGGTGGTTTAAAATAGAAGTTGTTTGTTCTATGCGCACATTTGGAGATCCATGGTAAATGGTCTGTATTTGTATAGCGCTTTATTTAGTCCCTATGGACCCCAAAGCGCTTTACACTACATTCAGTCATTCAGCGCTTTACACTACATTCAGTCATTCACCCACTGGTGATGGCAAGCTACATTGTAGCCACAGCTGCCCTGGGGCGCTCTGACAGAGGCGAGGCTGCCGGACACTGGCGCCACCAGGCCCTCTGACCACCACCAGTAGGCAACGGGTGAAGTGTCTTGCCCAAGGACACAACGACCGAGACTGTCGGAGCCGGGGCTCGAACCGGCAACCTTCCGATTACAAGACGAACTGCCAACTCTTGAGCCACTATTGCCCCATCCACGGTGCGATCACAGTCCGTCACGGTGCATCACAGTTCAATATAATTATAACAGGACTTCCTGGGAGTGATCTGAAAACAGCAACCATGCTAAAGATAAGTGTGGACATGCCCAAGACAAGATTTTGCTCACAGGTTATATTGACGTGATCGAAGAAAGAAAGAAGCACGATAACAGTAAATCAGACTCCTGAACATACGCTTTTTAACACATAAAAGGGGTGAATCTTTAATCTAACAAACCAACACCATTTTTATGACTTTTTATATAGTCACACACATCAAGACACGCTTCCAAACACCCACACAAACTCTGAGAAGCTCTCCCTGTAAGAAAGCTGTGCAATTCACTACTTTATAGAGAAAGAAAAGAATAAATACGGACATAGAATTGGGTGTTTCACAAACTTTTTGCAGAAACTTAAAACTATCTAGGAAAAAAAGAAAAGCTTGAGTCAATATGTTCAATATTAACTGCTGCTGGGAATCAATCTGAGGCTGTTCCTGAGGCAGGCTGGGAGTTAGAGTCCAAATAATGAGTCCCCACCTCAAGCCCACCGTGGCATAAACACATAACTGTATGAAGCCGCTGATCTGTCAGCACAATAACCAAGAGAACTGCAATGCCAGACACTATTGGACTAAAAAAAAAGAAGAAGGATAACATTGTAACGTTACAGCCGGGGAAACACGGTTTATGTATTTGAGCCAAAGGCGGAACATACAGAGTCAGCAGTGTCCACTTTATAGCCCAGCTTTAACTTTTTTTATGTGCTATGTTAACACCTACAGTGTAAAATCAATAATGCAGATAGCGGAGATAGCATTTCCTTGCACTAATAACCAGATTAGTTATCTCCTTTCAACATCATTCCAAAAACATGAGCTTCAAAGCCCTCCGGCACTGTGCAGGAGGGCTTTAAGAAGGAGATTATACTTTACACACCGCATGCCGTCCACACTCGCATCCCTTATATAGTAGTCGTAGTTACTGTTAGTTACTGTCAGCGCTGTGTAGCATGTAGAGTCTTTTCTTTCACTCTGTCCTCGCATCCACAGTTCACCTCTAAGCACTGACGGATCGGGATATTGAAAATATAGGCTGTTCCAACACATTTCAACTATAACCATGCTGACATTGATCACTGTCTGCACTGTTTCTGTCCATGTGTGCATGATGTGTGTGTGTGAGTGTTATGTATATATACCTTTTTATTTCGTGAGAGCTGGTGAGAGAGATGGAGACAGGGAGAGACGAGGGGTAAGGTGTAAGCTCAAAGCAACAACTGCCTGCTCACCTGATGAAGGTGTGGGAACAATGCTGTTGTTTCAGGGCAGAGTTGTCAGTGACTGTGATCCTCACCCCCACCTCCCCCTCACCCCACTCCCTCCTCCTCTGTCTTCCTCTCTCTCTCCCTCTCACCCCGTCCTTGTCTTCTCCCTCCCATTTCATCACCACAGAGGGAAAAGCGATGGAGCATTTCATCTGCCGGCGGTGAAAAGAACTCATCGAGTGTAAGTAGAGGGGGTTTCTGGCAAAGAGAGAGGGATGAGATGGGGCTCGAGGGCAAGGAGGGAACGGAGTCAGGCAGAGATGGTGAACGGGAAGGGGTAGACACGCAGTAGCAGCACAATCGCGTTAGCCTAGTCTCCCAGGGATAAAGTTGGGCTTAACTGCAGCATTACCCACAGTCCTGCATTACAAAATGTTCCTTCGCCAGCATTTAGCATGCAAATTGGCTCCTAGATTATGCCTTTTGTATTCATTTTACCAACTGTCAAGCTGTGACGCAGGGAGAATGATAATCAGGCAGATATTGCCCCCTAGCGCCTCAGCGACGATCAACACACACTGCGAGGGGGGGTAGGAGTGCTGTGCTACTGCAGATCAATGATTCGTGTGTGTGTGTGTGTGTGTGTGTGTGTGCGGAGACAGACAGGGACTGAGGGTGTGAATAACTCAAAATGAGTTATATGTGAGTACTTCAGAGGAGTTTCTGAAATAAAGCAAAGGTAAGATTGTGGAAAACAAAAAAAAAGTGAGAGAAGCTGCAGGAGAGCTACTGGGAGGTGGTGATGAAGAACAGAAACGGTAGCGCTCTCTCTCTTCTCTGTTATATGTTTAGACGGGCATCTCCTCTCAAGATGACCAGTGAAAATACTTTAAATATTCATCTTCTAAATGATTATTTTAGAAGATGAATTTCCAGCTCAATAAAAACAAAGCAGCTGGATTCATTGTGTCTGTGGAAAGCATCACAACTGGTCCACCTTGTTCTTTTGTCTTTGGATGTTTTTGCTCCACCAAGAGTCATTTGTTCCAGCGATCCCTGGTGTCTTTCCCAGCTTGTGTCTGTGAAATCACTGTGTGAGATTGCCGGGAGATAACGAGTCCAATTTGAATAATGGCCCTTATCTGATGAATAATGCCACCTCCTCTAATTCCATTTTTTGGCTAATCCCCCGACATGTATTTTACATGCATGGTGGGCTCATCTGCAGGCCGCATGCTTCCATCACAAACCCCGGGCTTAGAAGCTTTCATGCTTTTTCTCAGTTCATTTCTGGTTTAGAGAGTTAGGAGACAGAAGATGCGTGCCATTTCTGCAAATAAAAGACCTGAAAGTAGCGTTTTTGATAGGTAACTACTGAAATCTTGCCCACGTTCCTTAATCTTTGCTTGAGAGTAAATGTCTCGGGCTTCTGTTGATGGTAATATGCAACATTCAGTGCATGAACCTTTACAGTGAGACTTGAAATAGACAAAAAAAAACATTTTTTTTGTTTTTTCTTATCTGTGCAACTTACCCATATCACACTTGGAAATCAAGGTTCATATGGAACTGCTAATTTAGTGCACTGTTACAAGTGCAGTGCTAAGAATTGATTGGGTGAATATTGCCGTGTGTCCGTCTCCAAAACTCTGTGCAGGCTAAACTGTTTTTACAGGATTTTTTTTTTTTCCTGATTTTAGTATTCCTTTCTTTAATTATGCTCACCAGACACTTTATTAGGTACACCTTGCACATACTGCGTTGCCTACTGAACTGCCTTAATTCTTCATGGCATAGATTCCACAAGGTGCTGGAAACATTCCTCAGAGATTTTGGTCCAAATTGACATGATAGCATCACACAGTTGCTGCAGATCTGCTCTGTCAGCCACACACCAATGATGTGAATCTACTGTTCAGCCACATCCCAAAGATGCTCTAATTGATTGAGATCTGCTGACTGTGGAGGCCAGTGACTACAGTGAACTCACTGTCATGTTGAAGAACCCAGTTTTGAGATGATCTGAGCTTTGTGACCTGGTGCGTTATCCTGCTGGATGCAGCCATCAGAAGATGAGTACAATGTGTTCATAGGGATTGACATGGTCAGCAACTATACTCAGATATACTCTGATGTTTCAGTGATGCAAAATATCCCCTACAATATTATACCACAATCAGTGAAATGATACAGGGCAGTATGGATTCATGCTTTCATGTTGTTTACACCAAATTCTGACCCGACCATCCAAATATCAGAAGCAGAAATTGACAAAGCAACAATTCAGACTAGGCAACGATTTTCCAATCTTCTGTTGTCCAATTTTGTTGATTCCACGTAAACTGTAGCCTCGGTTTCCTGTTGTTAGCTAACAGGAGTGAGCTTCTGCTGCTGTAGTCCGTCTGCATCAAGGTGCACAACGTGTTGTGCATTCAGCAAGGTTCTTTTGCACATGTGTAATGGGCAGTTATGAGAGTTACTGTTGCCTTCCTATTAACTCAAAGGATTCTCACCATTCTCCTGTGACCTCTGGTATCAACAAGGCATTTGTTCAGAGATATTCTGCTCCTGGATATTTTCTCTTTTTTGCAATGTTCTCTGTAAATCCTGAGGATGGTTTTGCAGGAAAATCCCAATAGCATTTACGCATGCAGACGTGGTCTCCGATTGCTGAGTAGCTGCCATGTGATTGTCTGTTTTGATATTTGTGTTCATGAGCAATTGAACAGGTGTACTTGACGAAGTGGCTGGTGAGTGTATCTAACATTGTACTGGCAAACTAGTCACATATCTCTGTTGCTGTATTCTTTACTTTTTGAGTCTGAATGAAGACTAGATGAAGGCAGGGGGAGAAGTTGTTGAAGGTCAGTGATGTAATACCAGAGCCAGATTTATGAGCTCAGATCTCAGTCCCACAATCATAAATCCAAATTCAGACATTGGATGTACAGATAAGCCAATATGCTATAATTGGCAGCGAGAGAAAAACAGAGCATCACAGACCCAGAAGCAGAAGGCATGAGCTTGTTAGTTTAGGAAAAAAAGTACTAAAAATGTAAATCCTGTCACCAGGAAGCACCAGAAGCTGTTATCATGTTGATATACACATATATCAAAAAAAAGAGAGGAAAAAAACGAAACAAGCGGTGAGATTATATCCATCAGTGATATGCAAAAGCATAGCATGCCAGCATTTGAATTTTGGTGACTGTGATTGGTACTGGCCAAGAGTAATCGCTACAAGTCCAACTTGGCAAGGAACGAGAGCGGTTAGATCGCACGGACGTTAAACAACTCAGCAGTTCAGTCTAATTATCGAAACCGTTTTATTTGCCGGTAAACCAAACGCCAGCGCTCCCCCGTGCTGGTAGCGATCATTTATTTTACACGACGACTGTGTTACCCACAGCTACACCGGGTACACAGGCTGAAAAATATTACACTTTTGATATCTCGTGAAACGCGATTATTGCTCTGGTCGTTAAATGAAACCGAACTTCCTGGGGTGCTGTGTGTGCTCTGCTAAAACATCTCTCTCGTGAAATTACATTTACACTTCAGTTTTTGCACAAATTACACTGGGTAGCCCTTTTTATGAGTGATAAGCATGTTGCATATCACTCATTGATCATCAGCCTCCTTTTCCCACTTTTTTTTCCTCTTTTCTTTATTTACACTTAACTAAGCAGATGAGTGCTAGTTGTAGCCCGTAATTAGGAAAAGATACAAGAATAATATTATCTCGTAAAATGTAATTCTCCATCAGACGGCGTGAAAGCATTTTCAGGATTTTCCTAACATGGTCGTCCTCACGCCCCCTCTCTTTGTCCCTCTTCTCCATTAGGACAAGTCAACCCCAGAGGACCAAAGCTCCTGGGACAGCTTCAAGACCATGACCCCCGAGCTGTCCATCGTGCCCGGGGAGCAGAAGGACCGGCTGGAACTGCACAATAAAAACTGGGACTCGTCCTCGGCTAACACCCCCGACTCATCCGAGGGAGACTTCCAGACTGAAGTGTGAAGACACGCAGACGTACGCACCCCCTGAAACAGACACGCTCTCTCGTGCCGAGGTGCAGATGCACACAGAGACACCGGACTACTGAAAAGCTATACATAGGTACACGAGTTCTCTGCAAGGATCACACACACTCACACACACTCTCTACTACTCCCCGCCTCCCCATCTCCTGCGATGTGCTCTGTCGGATCCCATAGTGTATGTTTACTGCTGCAGCGGACAGACATGGAAAGAAGACTGTTCTACTCTATATTTTCGCAAAGACTATTGAAAAGAAAGAACAGGGGCTTGACATGTCTGTGACTGATTAAAAAAGAGAAGATTTTTAAATGAACTTTAAAAGAAGAAAGAAAAAAAACTATGAGAAACTTATTTCAGAGAAATTGTCTTGATTTTATTCTGGAGAAGAAAAAAAGATAACCTCTTTCAATTGTTTCATGACTTTGAGGTGGGGGTGGGGGTGGGAGATATTTCTTCAGTTTGTTTTATAGCAGGGGGAAAAGATCTCACCGAGGTTTCTCACACTTGGGTAGCCTCCCCTCCTCCCTTCCAAGGCACCCTGTTCTCAATTTGCTTTTCCTCTTGAGAATCAAATTGGTCAGTCTTTATCTATTCCTTTTTTCTTTTCTTTTTTTCTTATTTGAACGGACAGGGAATGTGGGGGCGGGTGGGGATGGAGGGTGGGGACAGAGCCTCTCGATGATATGTGCCATCCTCTCTTCTGTTTTTCAGGTTTCATTTCAACACTTTTATTCACCCGTTCCTATCGCACTCTTTGTGTTAACATCACATTCCTTCACTCTGTATATTTTTTTATGTTTTGGTTCCAAAAAAAAAAAATGTCCTCCCCCTACAGAAAACTGAACACAACTGAAACAAATAACTACCAAGCGAGTTGTGTTCTATGGTCTCATTGTTGAAAAAAGAATTGATTCATTTGGAGAATTTGGTTGGGTTTGTGCTTGTGATGCTTTTTCATTCTTATTATATATCTATTTTTTTTTTATTTCCTGTAAACAATTACACAGCACATAAATGTGAGCTTGCTTTCTGACATAATGTGCACCACGCGAGATCCCCCACCCCCCTGCCCGCTGCCCCCAAGAGAGGGAACAACAAAGGATGCGAATCATCATGCAGATTCGTGCATCTCCTTCTTTTCCCCTCTGCTGCTTGAAGAGAAAAGTAGTTTAAGACTTAAACATCTGACTCCATTTCAACCATCACCAGTCGTAGTAAAGCCAGAAAAGAAGACTATCTCAGCCGCTTCTGCCTACAAGGAATGCTTTTGAGATCCTCAGAAATGTGCTGCTTTAGAGTGAAGAACTGATCAGTTTCCCCCAGTCAAAAAACCTCTGTTAGCTTCAAATGACCTGAGGAGGATTTTGAAGCCAGTAATGAGACATCACACGATCCGAGGACTTCATCCCAAGCTCTACAAACATGCCTTTCTTTGCTTACAGCGCCGCCCCTCTGTTGCTCACTCTGCCCACTCAGTGTCGTGCTCCTAGAAGGCATGAAGTCTAGCAGCAGAGCAGAGATATGTAATTCCCCGCTCGCAGAAAGACGGGGAGGGAATCACAGGTTATAAGGCTACAAGGTGTCAGACTGAAGAGGAGCCGATGGTGATGCTTTCTGCTTGACATTCTACCTCCGTACTTCAGCGGTTACAAGAGGACGACCAGTTTTCTGCTGCTGCTACATTAGCACATCAGTCCTCCACACACCAGCAGAGAGAAAGTGTCAGAGAGTGCAGGATGAATTCAAAAGATAGCTCCATAACTTTTCTGTCTATGTTCAAAGCAGCTGCCATTAATCTAACAGTGTGGATAGAAAAAAAAAATAGAGACAGTTTATGGGTGAAGAAACGAAGAAAAATGGTAGCCGAGGAGGAAAGTTCTAAATATACACAGCAAAAAAGAAAAAAAGCCAGAGGCAGGCAGAGATGCCGAGGAAGGGGAGCGCTCAAAAACAGTAATTATCCGGGGATGGCGATTTGTCCTGACATTTTCCAATGCAGCCCTCAAACCATCTGTTTAAAGATCCCTAATGTGGTAGTAGAGCAGCACAGCGCAGATGGTGAGACAAGAGCGCGGCCCTGCTAACCTTTCAAGTTAATCAGCCGATAAGCAAACCTACAGCTCGCCCTCTCTCAGAGGAGCGAGATAGGTTTGATCCCAAGTTGCCGAGCTAAGGTCACATTCACCTGACCTTCTGTGAGGAGGCTCTGCTTTTCCAGATCTACTGCACAGTGTGTCCAACAGAACAAAGCAACTGTCTGCCAGGGCCCCATGTGAGTCCATGAGAAACCAATCATTTTTAGACCCCTCCCCTCCCCATCAGTAACCCACAAGAAGAAAGAAATGGTCAGGTTTGATTTTCACACAATGTGATGTTTTGCTACAGCCCCCCCCTCCCGATTTGTTTATTGTGGCGTGAACAGCTTCAGACGCGGTGATGAATGGCTTTTAAGTTTTCTTCTCGGAGTAAACGGTAAGTGAGACGCTGCCTGTCTGATTGAGATATTCATCTTGGGTCTTAACGTTTCGAAACTTCAACGTTTTCCTCTTCTGCGATGCATATTTAAACACGAGAAGATGCCGGTCAGAATGCGCCACCCATCTCAATTTTTCTTCCTGTCAGTCTTACAAAAATCAACCCACACAAACAACTAAGGAGAGAAAATTTGCAAAACTCCGTGTTCAAGCCAACTTAACCCCCCCCCCACCCCCTGTTCACCTTCGCCCTCCACCCTTCAGCCTTTGATGCTTCAGTGTTAACCCGACCGCTACAACCATCCAACATTCCAGCTGGTTTATTACTGAAAACTCATCCCTTTCTCCATTTTTGTTCTTTTTATACATAAGATTGTACAAAGTAGTCCTCTAATGTTTTCATAGTGTCTTTTTTATATGAAAATAAATTTTCAAATCGATCCCGGTGTGTTGTGTGTGGGTGTGAGCTGCATCAAGGGCATTTGCGGAGGAATACAAGTAGCCTCTGTCTTGATTTGGAGCCTACAGTCCCGTGTTTTGGCGTTGTTTTTTTTTCATAATACCACTTTGGGTGTTTGGGCATGACAGACTTTGTTAGCCAGCAGCACTGAAGCTTAACTGTGACCAATCAGAGGCCCCGCTGGTCTGTCTGAAAATGTAACAAGAACATTTCTGCTGGTTTGAAGTTTGGTTAAACTGGAATAACTGGGGGGGGGGGTATGTCAAGTCAAAATTAATATTTCATTAAAAATATATAAACCTTGAGTAAAACTTATGCTAATCGCAATCCTCTTTCAAAGAAGAACCTCCCCCACACCCAAAAAAACAAAAGCGGTTTTGTTATGTAACATAGTGAAAAATAGACACAGTGGATGGGCTTTAGCAGTCCACAAAGCGATGCTGGAGCAAAGGAACCCGAGGGGGAGAGGGGATGACATAGTGCGCATGCCTCGGTCATTCTGCATTTGCCCTCCGAGGGGCTTGTAGGTAATTAAGTTTGGATGAGTCTGCCCATAGAGCAGCCATCAGTCACCCCGGAGAAAGGCCACCAAGTGGAACTTTCTCAAGGGAGGGAGAGGGATGAGAGAGAGGTCAGATGAGGAAGAAAAGCTAGCCCCGAGGATGAAATGCATGGTGACAGAGTAAAAGCACGGAAGGAGTTTTCACATTACCTCTGGCAGAAGAGTCACAGTGATAAGAGGGACTTCTTGGTTATTTCTCCCAAAGGTTTGTGGATAATTAAGTTGCAGTGCTGGTGTGTCACTGGTGACCTAAGGAGAGACTCTGTTGACAAATAACAGTGAAACAACGTGAAGAGGGGACAGACATCGGCGGGAGGAAGATATGACAAATTTCAACTCGACACAGGCCGCGTCCAGCAGGAACCTCTGTCAGAGCCAGACGTACGTGTTCCTGACGGCGCTCGGAGATTCGCGTGTTTTTGGTCTTTTAGTGCTCAGTGCAGCAAGTCCTGAAAGTTTAATATACCCGAGGCAAACAAAAATAGCGATGCAGCAGAAACATGGCGATGCCCCCCCTCCCCGTTCCCGGATGTCTTGCCTAAGGCTTCTGAAACAAGCACTGTTGTTCACCTTTTGTCTTGTTGTTCGTTTAGAGGATGATGTTACAGTATTATCAATGTCCAGGAACAAGGATAGGGCTGATACAGAGGAAGCTATTTTTTTCCAGTGCTGGAGTACCGTACTCCATCCTAAGCAACTAACTTAGAACTGCAGGGTCCCCACAAAATGTAATATACCTTTATTTACACATTCACAGGATCAGCTAGTTTTGTCATACGTAGCTAGCAACATGGGAACATACTGCATACTCCTGTCTAAACCCTGTGTTTCATCATATTACTACATAGGCTACCTTAGTAGACAGTCACTGCCATGTGGTGTGATTCCAGCATAGCATTACTAATTGGTTTCTGAGGATACAGTGAAACTTAATGCCAAATATGCGCTAACACACAGCTGCACTTGTAAAAGGTTTATATCACTGCATAAATGTCATTACTTTTATGTCATTGGTTTATTTGGAAAGAAAGATTCTGAATTGCATGGCACAGAACAGCGCCTTTTATTTATTGATATATACCTTTTTTTCCAGGTAGGGTTTTTTTTTCTTGTGATGTTGTTTTTCTATTTCAATTTAACCATTGTGGTTGACAGCTGTTTTAGATGTGGCTGCTTTTTTCCCCTTCCATACAGTGGAACTGTTTCCAGATTGCGCTGCGATTTGTACAAAGTGGAAGTGACGCACTGCTACTCAGTCAAGTTTTACCAGGTAAGCACACGGTCGCGTATATTAAAAACTGATAACTTTTTAATTTATAATCTGACTTATACTTTAGGAACTGTTCAAAGACAGAAACAATATGATCTGTTCTCGTCACTAGCAGTCATAATGTGCTGCATATGATGAAAGGCGCTTGAATTTACTTAGAGATCATTTATTTTTAAAAGCTATTGTCTCTAAGCAACAGGTGCAGAATGTTTTTCAACAATATTAATTAGGTGGATTTTATCAGAAGGAGGTGGTGGCCCTTCCTTTGCATCATGAACCAGGACTTGGAACAATATACAACCCAGAAGAAGAATGCACATGTATATCGTTTAATAATGACTTAACAGGGTGCTGATTACTTTAAGACACTGCTCTTTTTAGTTACTATTTCATCTTCATGTAAATGTATATTGTTTGTGCCCAGAGGGGTTTACAGAAATGGTAGAACTGCACCATCATTACATCTGCTCGGTGAGCATTAGCTTGTGCTAAGGCTATGCTGCTAGCTAGGTTAGTCAGCTACTGAGCTGCGTTTCTATAGATCTAGTGT
>VUQG01020680.1:0-11117 GCA_015106755.1 Etia nguti | reverse complement strand
GGGGGGGGGGGGGTCGAGGGGTTATAGATGTAACAGCTTGGTGGAAAAAGCTTTTCCTCAGACTGTTTGTGTGGGATGCCATAGGTCTGTATCTCTTGCCTGATGAAAAAGGTTCAAATAGAAAGTGAGAGGGGTGTGTGGTGTGTGAAATGATGCCGTCTTCATTAGATGGTTGGTGTAGAAATCCTCTAGGTGTGGGAGCTCCAAGCCTACTACACACTGTGTAGTCTTGACTACATGGTATAGATCCTTCAGCTCCTTCAGGTGGTCCTGTAAAAGTTCAGCTGCAGTTTCTGGCTGAACTGTGCTTGCTTCAACTTCCTTAGGAAGAACAGTCTCTGTTGGACTTTTTCGACCAGGCTGTTCTTCACCTGATTGTCCCCTTCTCACCTGCAGTGGCTGCACTGTGAACCTAATCCCCACGTTGAATACCACTACACCAATGTAAAAATGCTATCGCTGTGCAACAACCTGTGTAAGTTGTCAGGCTGCCTGTGTTCAAACTGCCATCTACAACTATAATCCTTTTGTTTAATATAAGAAGGATGTTACACATGAGTTATTCTTACACTTAGTCTTAGGGCATTTACTTTATATGATGCGTATGAGAAACATCTTTTTTTATATAATAACCAAAGTTGAATACATAAAATACAATTTCTTTTGATTTCTATTTGTTGAATTTAATCAATCTTTCAGTTACTATCACTTTAGCAACTGGTAGGTTTCCCAGTAGTATTTTCATGGAATTATTTATTCATTTAGTTGTATTTTAGACCAATGAGTGTTCAATTTACTTTTATTAACAAATCCCTGTTCTGACATCTCTTATCCTTCCCATATCCTTCCCTGCGACCATTTTAACCGAGCAACTGCCAGCACTTGCCAACCACTGAGGGAATGCACATTTTCCCCTAGTGACTGGTAGTTGCCAGTAGGTTTCTGACATGCCTCTAGGTCTGTGTGACTAAAACCAAAGCTAATTAAAGCAGTGACAGTAAATGAAAAATGCAATACAGTAATGTCTCCTCAAAACTTTTTTTTAAAAGTAGGCTTCTCTGTCCTGAATGCTGTGGTGACAGCCCATCCCCAGATAATACCGGTGCTTGATTTCTCTTGAAGTAATGTGAAAGTGTGCATGCTGAAAGAGAAAATGGAGAAAAAGAACAATGCTGTGAAAAGAAAATATGGCCGAGGCTTTGAAAGAAAAGGTGATTCTTTGCTTCAGTTTTTTTTTTTTTCAATTTATGCAGAAGTGCCACAAAAAGAAAGCTTGATTGTTATTGATAAAGAAAAAGTAATGTTACATTTGTGAACAATTTGCTGTCCCTGTTTCTTTTTGACTTTAAAAAAAAGATGAATTCATCTACTCTAATAACTGCAATTACTGTCAGCTTGAAATCTGAAAACCATTCAGCCTCACCAATAAGTTTTCAAGTATTCCCTCGGCTTCTTTTGAAAAACTCAAATAATATGTGACTCATTTTGAGTGGATTCACTTTTTGTTTAGCTCCGGTTGTGTATCAACTAACCCAGAAAATTACAGAGGACTGTTCAGCTGCCTTTTTAAATAGGCTTAAAGAGATGACAAGAAGCTAGATGTTGTTGAAAAGCTAGATGCAAAGAAATGCTAAATAATTGTAATTATTTCATTTTTTGATGTTATGTTGATGGTTGAGCATAAATGCATTAAGCACAGTATTGTACAAAGTCTCTTAGATGTCTGTGATGTCATGTAACATTTTAAAATCAATTATTATCACTTCATTCCTTTAAAACACCAAGGCTACAGCATGAAATTATTGTCTTTCCACAAATTAATGACTTTTTCTGCAACGGCTTAGTGTCCTTCAGCTGAGCTTTTCATATAAAACCACTGCTAGCAAAAGCACTTCATAAAAACACTCTGCAGGAAACCCAACCTTCTGCCCTCGGCACAGCCCTCCAATATAACCTTAACATCATCTTATGGCAGAAACAGCTGTTTGATATTCCCGACCATAAATGAAACATATTCTATGTTTGGCTGTACCTGCTCGTCTATGCCCTCTGGTTTGATTTGAGAGTACCTCTGCTCCATCGCTATGCAAAGCACACTGATGAAGCAGCCACTTATCATTAAGTGTCTGACGTTGTTGTACATCAAGGTTTTGTGTTATCAGCTAATATATGCATTATTAATCGAGGTACAGCACCGTGTCTTTGTGCATACCTATTAGGAGGCAGTGATATTAATTCCCACCTATGCCTACAACTCTTCATCAGAGAAAAGATAGGTTCACATGACAATGTAGTCAGTACAGCAAGACAAAACTTGTGTTTATGACATCTTGTTCACAGCTCAGAGCGAAACATCTTGTTAGAGGCAAGCAGAGCAGATTAATTTGGAATCTGGAATCAGCTGTGTGAATGGATTTGACACCAGGATTTTCAAGTAAAGTGATATCCAAAGACAAGAGTAAATAGATATGTGGTGAACTACTGAAACTCTAAAAGGCAAAGTTAACTTTGGACAATTAAGGGTTGTCAGCAAAGAAACACCACCAAATTCATTATAATTATAAATATAAAATCTTTCACAATAAAGTTCAAAAGGGAACACAAAAGGGCTATTTTTCTGCAGCTAATATGTATTTATTTCAGTTTTGTGATGTATCATGGAATAAGAACTGTATAATTTATTTACAATTTGTGTATATATAACCACTTATTCATTTTAGGATGTCTGGGGCCTATCCCACCTGTCATGACAGGGTGAGATCAGTAGGATGGCAGTCTATCAATTCAACTCAATTTTCAATTCAATTTTATTTATATAGCGCCAAATCACAACAACAGTCGCCTCAAGGCGCTTTATATTGTAAGGTAGACCCTACGATAAAACCCAACAATCATGTGACCCCCTATGAGCAAGCACTTTGGCGGCAGTGGGAAGGAAAAACTCCCTTTTAACAGGAAGAAACCTCCGGCAGAACCAGGCTCGGGGAGGGGCGGCTCACATGGCTAACGCAGAGAGATGGACAACCATTCACACTCACACCCAAAGGAAATTTAGAATCACCAGTTAACCTAACATGCATGTCTTTGGACTGGAAGAGGAAACTAGAGTACCCAAAGTGAACCCACACAGACACAGAGGGAACACACAAAAAAGCCCCACATTTCCAGCAGGTTCAAACCAGGACCCTCTTGCTTACCACTATACAACCCCATCTGTCCTTGTCTAATGTGCTCAAATGAAACATCTTAGTAATGTTGTAAACACCATCTTAAATTTCTTGGAAATATATACACTGCTACAAAATATTTCAAAATACTGAGGAAAAAAAGCATAGTAATAAAAGTTAATTTTTTGTACATAAAGGCTGTTGGTATATGAGCAAGCTTTGCTCTATCACATTACAGCCTGCAAGCAATTCCAAAAAGTCTATAAATAGGATATATCCTTTAAAGTATTACACCGAGTTTTCTGTTGTAGCATAAACAGGGTGGCATCCCTGTAGTAGTCTGTAATCCCCTCGAAGATTTCCAGAGTCCTCAGCAATGGCAACCAGCAGATGATATGCAGCATTAGAGACAGAGTGAAGAGGAGAAGAGAGAAAAAAGAAGGAAGAGCTGGGGAGGGGATTGTTGAGTTGTGCCTCTGTGCTATGTGTCGTGTAGACTAAAGAGGAGAGGAGGAGGTAAGTGACGGTAGGGAAAAAGCTTAAACCCCCGAGGGGAAGTTCGTGTCAGCCACATGCTCCGGCTGGTCCTCACTGAGCCAGGCCTTTTATTATGTTGATTTACTCTGCCTTTTGTCCAAGATACTGACTAGACAATTGTGTGTGTGTGTGTGTGTGTGTGTGTGTGTGAAAGACAGACTTACACTGTTTGCAACATAATGAAGACTACATGAAAAGTAGACATATCAGTATTTACATATTGAAAATACAAAAGATCATATAAACGCACTCTACAAAGCTTGATACAAGTTGTTGGTTCAGCTGAGAAGCCTGTGAGCAGGTTGATAAAGACTTAAAAATACTTTGTTTCAGACATTTTTTTTTTACTCTTGGGTCAGTATGATGTCACTGAGAGTGAATATCCCTTATATAGTTATCTCTGGGACCGAGTTCTTGCTGTAAACACAACAAAAACCAGAACTTGCTGTTCAGTTTTTACAAAGACAAGCCAAGCAAAACAACTTTAGCTTAAAAAAATGAAGAAGAGAGCTCAAGATGGCTGTGGCTTTGGAGGTATAGTGGATCTTCCATCAGAAAAACGTTTGATGGTTGATCCTTTTGGACAAGAAAATCCCTAATTGTACATGGGGAGTGTGAGAGTGTGTGACAAAAAGTATTTAAATGCATAGAACAAAAGCTTTGAGTGGTCAGTTAGAACAGAACAGTGTTCTATATATATATTTATATCAGTCCATTTGCCATTTACCAAAATCAGTTGCTGCTGACAGTGGGTAAACTCAGGGCTACAGCAAGGCTCAGTATAAAATAAGTTAGGATTATTTGGAAAGTTACTCTGGTGGAGTCAAAGACTAAAACTATACTAAATGAGCTTAATAAGTCCTCTTTAATTATTTAGGAACAATTTTGGATTTATTTTCTGTTTGTGATCTAACTGATTAATTCTTGTAGGTTTACAACCCCCACAAAATGTATATAATAGAAGGCACAGGGAAAAGGAAGAAAATACAGAGAGGGAAGGCAGAGAGGAAAGAAGACATACAAGCAGAGAGACAGAAAGATTAAAAGAAACAGAGAGAGAGAAAAAAAATGTTCCCAGTATATTTAAGGATAATAAGTGAATCTAATCAAGGGTTTACAACAGTGAGAGTACCACAGCGAGGGAGTGAGAGAGGATGACGGAGGATGTCCCCTTTACTCAGTGTCCAGCCCCCAATTTTGACGTCACACGCTGAGAGACACAAAACAACCCACTCTCAGCTGAGCTTCTCACTCGATTTTCACTCACACACTCTGGCATACCCACTCTCCAACTTACAGACACCAGCCCTCAGACACGCCGCAACACTTGCCTCGACACCCGCTCAACCCTCAGCCTGTGTGCGTGGGCGCACAATTATCTCTACACTAAAACGCTGCACTCTAGCAGCAAGAAAAGCACAAGGTCTCTCACTTCTCACGACTGAGGCATGCTCCATCTATTGTCAAGGAATGCCTAATTTTGTGTGAAGCTGCCGAAAGGGAAAAAAAAAGAGGAGTGCTCTGGCTTCCAAACCCGACCCAGACCCCATCCCAAAGAGCAGCAGATGTGACAGAAGAGGAGAGGCGGAGAGAGAAACACAATCTCTCTTACCCCTCCTCATCTGGGAGAACAATACCCGGTCTCTAGTTGGAGAGGGTCAGCTTTTGTCCTTCTCCGCACGCTCCCGCTCAAGAGTGAAGAGCAGACAGACGCGCTGACACATTGACCTGCTGCTGTGAGAAGAGAAGACGGAGCAAAGCAGCTGCTGCACTCTGCTCGGTTTGATTCAGTACTTGGACAGTTCCTGAGCAACAACCGGCATCGTGTGTGCGCGTTTATATGAGAGTGAAGGGAGACTGTCTGGTGAATGACTGAAGGTGATTCAGTTTGGAGCGCACGAACCAGAAATGCAGCCCCCACGTTCACTCCAGCTTGGTCCCTGTGGCGCCTCTCTGTCCCTGGGATCTCAGGGAAGCACTACCACCTTCCAGCTGGAAGAGAAGCAGCTCTTTGAGAAGTTTTGGAAAGGGACTTTCAAGGCTGTGGCCACCCCAAGACCAGAGAGTGTCATTGTGGCTAGCATCACCGCCAGTAGGAGAGTGACTGAGTGAGTATCTACAGTTTACAGTATTTTACTTCTATATTACTTCAGCAGCTTACGTGGACGCTTGCTCAAACTTCTCATTTTTCTTTAACCCTAAACTTTGTAAGCACATGGTAATGGAGCTATTGCTGATATAGTTGATACACACTTTCCTTTAATTTTATATACATTTTTTTTTTAAATACAAGAAGTGCCAGTTCATACAGTTTCCTCCAGAAGAGCATCCTTAAAAATATACAAGTCAAAGACATTTAATTAATCACCTGGCACCTGGATTAATTCTTGTTGTAAGGATACACATAAATCTGTGTAATATAGAAAGCTGGAAAAGCTTCTGTGTAACCAATATGTGTGCAAAATTACACCTGCCAAGACATTTTTTTGACCCGCATATCAGCAAATCAGTGAATACAGGGGCCGTGTAAGAGCCTAGCTCAAACTTGTCTCTGTTATTGATTTATCACCCGGCAGCCATCTGGATGATCTTTCTCCACTAATGTATGCAGCCACATGTGACATGCAGCCAAACACAGCTGGCCTGAAGAGTTTGATGTTCAATTGTCTGACCCCTTTAAAGGTCACGTGACTGCACTTTTTGTGCTTTTAATGTCAGACTTGTCCTTTCGTCCCCCTGTGACATGGCGCTGTGCCAGAGCCTCCGTTGAAGGAGCAACATGTTAGATATTTTCTTCCCCCTTTTCATCCCTTCGACCAAAGGTTAGCTGTAGCACTTAAAGCCTTTAGGGGAGGATGAATGTCTGATGCCCTTTTCCTGCATATCTCTGCTCTCTTGTTTTTGTCTCATCTTTGCTCCTGTCTGCATGATCAACCATCATCTGCTAGCTTTGACAGTTTTATCCATGTTATCAGGCACTGTTCTGTCTGCTGTTTCTCAAATGTATCAGAGGAGGTTACCCTGCTGCAACTGACACAGCAGATACAAATGGAATAAATGTTCAAACATACATACTTTTTACACAGTCACACACACAGAGCCACGGGCACATGGATATACTTATCTGTCAAATGGTGTAGCTTGCTTGGGTGACCTTTGAATGGTTTTGACACCCACTATCAACTTTCTCTTATGTGAAATTAGCTATGTTAATGAGGATTAGAATGGCCCATTTCATCCTACATTGGCACAGGCAAGCGAAAGACACAGTGAACCAAATAATGTGTCCTTAATGGCTTCTATTACAGCAGGACCATAATACTGCATATGGCTTGGTTATAAAAGATTTTATTGGCTTGTAGGATATGGATAAAAAAGACTTTTTATTATAAGAAAGTGATCAAATATGCATTTGTTCCACTGTGCCCAGCTCCGCAATCTAACCAAATAATTGTAGCCACCATTTTTCTGTCAGTCAACCATAGCCTGGTGCAGATGACAGATTCAAGTCTATTTGGGGAACCTGGCAAAATAAATTAGAAGCAAACTGAATGGACTCTTATAAAAAAAAAAAAGAAAGAAAGAAAGAAATGTATCGTGGCTGGCTGCCGTGAACTGAGCAGCCTTTTTGAAATAGCTGGAGACTCTGGAGCGGGGCCCAGCTGTCTATTCAACTTTAGCTTCACTAGGAAAGAAGCTTTCCTCAAGTGGCTTTGCCCCTCCACGGGCTCCGTCCCGGTGACAGTGATGATGATGGCGGCATGGCAGGGGCAGGCGAGAGCAAATGTCCCCACAGAGAAGACATAATGTTGCTAATTCGCCTGGGTCTATTTGTGAAAGACAACGGCAGCGTTCCCGTTGTCCAGAGTTTGTCTCTCGCCCTGTCTCTGTGTATATTTACAGTTTGGCTTGGGTGATACAGATTGTAAATAATGAGAAAAACAAAACAAACAAATGCAACACCCAGAGAATATGGATGCAGGACATCCTAGCTCCCTTCCTACCGCACTGTTGATTTTGCCCAGGCATAGGGTGACTGGGGAATGCTTAGACCATCAGAATGCATTGCCTTAGGTCTTCTCCTCTGCCTCTTTCTCTCCAAGAGGAGACATTATTATTCACACTGGATAACTGAGGGGCGATGAACAATTGCAGTGAGTGCGAGAGGGCATTATGTACAACAAGCAGAGATGGAAAGAAGAGAAGAGACTGAGGGAGAGCTACGGGGTGATGCTTCATGTTCAATCGGCACAAGTCTCTGTCTGTTTGTGCCATCCTTGCCTTTCCTCTCCGTTCTCCTCCTTCTCTCTCACTCTCTCCCGTAACTCCTGAAATAAAATGCTGGAGGAGCCAGATAGCCACAGAGGAGTAATTAGAGTCCGCTGTTGTCCCTCTGTCCTCCGTCTATCCTCTTCTTCAGGCCAGTCACACAGAAGAGGGGAGGAGTTCACCAGCTCTATGCAGTGGGGTAGGGTTTGTCTCAAAACCATTATGACCCTGCAAGCTGTGTTGCTCGTGGGGGCTTCTCATTAAAAATGCAGCCTGCCTAACTTAATGTTGTATAGTGTGACCACGAGTGTGTGTATATGTGTGTGCATTCATGTGTCTCCGTGCAGTTTTTCAGCGGTTGTGAGGATTTGAAATAAGGGTGTAAGCTTGTAATGCGTGTTTGTGTGTGGCTGCCATATTAGTGGGGTCTTGTCCAACTCTGTGGCAGATGGCAAGCTTGAGAGACTGCAAAGAAAGGGAGGGGGTGAAGTGTGAGTATGTGTGGGTGTGTGTGTACGCGTGTGTGGTAGGGGGTTTCAGGCCTCTTACCTCAGCAGATGCTGGTTTAACGAGAAAGAGAGAGAAAGGGTGTTTGGAGGGGCTTGTACTCTGACAGCACCGGTGGGAACATACAGCAGGATGGACAAAATAACAGGAACAGCTTTAAACAGAATGCAATGCAAGCTAACTGCAGCCTCAAAACTTTAGTTTAAGTTTGAATACAACTCAAAATATTGGATTTTAAAATAATTCAATAATTCTTCTGCTTCTTTAATGTGTTTTTGTTTTGTTTTTATTATGCCATTAATACTGGGGTCGGGTGCAGTCTGAAATCGACATCTATGGCTGAAACAAGAGATTCTGAGTGACAGAAAAACAACAGCATTTACATATCCTCGGGTTTTGACCTCTCAGATTGGTCATGACACAACCATACCATGAATTTAAGAAGCTGGAAAACACATAAAATAGAAAATATGTCATTGCTGGACAGTTTTATTACACTTAAAACTTAAATGTAATACAAGTCCTTAAACAAAATGCAAGTTTTGCCATTGTGAATGGGTTGCATTTCCAGATTTGGTGAAATATAAGTCTAACTCTGCTATTGTGTTGACTGCAATTTAACTGCTAGGCATTTCAGTCAAAACAAAAAGTTGGACTGTGGCTGGATATGATCATTAGACCACACTGACTGCAGTTTACAAACTTATATGCTTGTAATTCCAGCACTATATTTTCTTTTACACCTGATTGATACAGGCATATTTACAAGATAATACTTGATATTTGCTCAGCAGATTCACCGGTCTAGTTCACATGCAGAGTTTAAGTATGTGGGCTTGTTCTGTTATCTGTAATAATGGGACTGTTTGGGTTATAATTATACTGTTTGTCATTGTTTTCTCTTCAAAATTGTTTTGAATAAGTGGCAGTTTGCTCATAGCTTGTGATTGTCTGACTGCTTGTAGCCTCTCAGAGTTCACGTTTTTGATGTTTGCATGTCCACCTCCTGGGTGTTGGAATTGCACCATTTGCTAAACAAAATGTCTTAGATTTAAATTGCTATGGCAGCCACCTCAGAAATAGAATGCTTACAGCATCCACACCCATTTAAGCAAATACAGAAATAATAATGCTCAGAGAGTGGGCATAAATAAATACAGGATATACTGTAGAGTCTGGAAAACATCAAGGAGTAGCAGTCACAGCTTCCCTTGGGACGAGGCATCACTCTCTTTCTTCCTCTCTCTGTGAGAATGACAAACATGATTTAGTGACGGACGAGGGGTTTGTCTGCCGTTGTACATCTCTGTCTGTTCTTCCGCTCTCCTCATTGCGGAGTATCTCTACCCGACTTGTCTCCCTCTCCTCGCATCAGTATCTCTGTCCTTGCCTCTCCTAGTATCTTTTCAGTGTGTGTTAACTCGGCCTCTCTGTGTCATATTACTCAGAGCGCAGGATGCGGCTGCTGAAGCATGCTGACAAGAGAGCGGGAGATGATGCCAGCTCCCCAGGCAGGAATCGGACTTATCACCAAAATGGATTCCCATTTGATACCGACTCCAAAATCCATTTGAACCAATCTACCTTCTGCAGCTTCACACTTGATGCACTATTCAGCGTGTTTTTCGCTTCTTTTTACGCCATGGGCTGAGAAAAAAAAAAGCAGAAAGGTTCATTGGTAAACTGGATTTTTACATCTTTTGATTAAAATACAAGGGGAAAAGAAAAAAATATGACAAATATAAATATGTGAGAAAACCACAAAAAGTTACCAAATCTAAAAAGTCTCCTTTCTAAGCTTTTTAATAGATCCCTGGAACATTTGTTACAAATCTGAGTTTTAACTTTAAATAAATGGAGGCATGTATGATAGATTCATTGCCTCAGGTTCTGTAGTGAACTAATTTTGAGTGTCTCTAAAATCAGAACTGTATTTGTCTAAACTGCAACTGAAAAGACTGGAAAGAAATAACACCTTCATATTTAAGACAGGAGGTGCTGGCCCTGTTACTGGCGGACGAATTGCTTTGCGCTTGCTATGAAATAGGGTGAAGAAATCTCATGAAAACATGAGCTCTTCAGCAAGAGCTGTTTGTAGCTCGAAGATCAAGCCTTTTTGAGTTTGCCCAATGGAATTTTTTAAGAAGGGTTTCATAAATACTAAGATGTGCAGAACTCCCCCCCCCCCAAGTAGTGCTGAACTATTTAGAAACGAATTCCAGAGGAATTAAAAATCTCTCATTTGAATAAGCAAATTAAATAACCATTTGAACGACAAACTGATGCACTGTTTAGTTGAGGTCACCAAAAAACCTATGAGGTGGTGAGTAATATAGCAAATCGTTACACTTGAGCAGGAGGAATGAGTCAGGAAATTTTTATTGCATCCTATTTTCACTCAAGGAATACAGAACACGTTTCAGAAAGTAGCAGAAAGGATGTGTCAATGCAGTTACCTTTTGTGGGAAAATAATAGCCTGCAGGAGTTGGGCTAGGGAGGGAGAATTACAGAATAGTTGCAGGAAGGAGGATTTTTTTTTTTTAGGCCCATTAAAATTGAAGCTTAACAGCAGCCACTATGGTTATGAGTGACAATAACTAGATGATTAAAAAAAAAAAAAAAAATAAAAAAAAAAA
>VUQG01020679.1:0-23475 GCA_015106755.1 Etia nguti | reverse complement strand
TTTTTAATAATATTTTAAAAAAAAAAAAAAAAAAAAGGTCAAAAATGACTTTTATTAAGGCAAGAAGTTATATCCTCCCAATGTTGCAGCATTTGTTCGCTTCTCTACCTTTACACTTCTATGCTCCAAAGATATGTACTCACGAATCCACACGTACACACAAAAACTCAACAAAACGAGTGTTCAGTGTCACTACAGTGACACGGACTCAACCCAGAACAACGTATCCTGAGATCTACAGTAGTAAACTGACTTCAGACCAGCTCTACAGACTTATTCTCCAGGTTGTCTGATGCGTTTCCTTTCGCTGTCCATCATTTGCCATCTACTGTTTCTGATGTCCTCAATGTCACTGTGAGAAGTGAGGCCAAACAGTTTATGATTGGCGACAGCCACAAAGCAGGCCAGCGAAGTCTCTAAAAAGCAGTCAGTCACAATCTCCTCAGAAAAAAAAACAGAAGAAAATAATGAAAAAAGTCAACTTGTATCTCTCTCGACAGTTAAGATAAAACACTAGTTAGTTTAGTGTCAGCTCGTTTAATGGCCTTGACTGAGCAGACTTGGCAAAGTGAATACTTAATAAAAACCGACTGAGATACAGAGCTCTGAGAGTCTAAAGGAGAGCACATATAGTTTTATTGCTTTTAATTATCTGCTTCTCAGCAGCTTTTGTCTGGTCCTAACTCCATCTGAAGGTTGTAAATTTTATTAGGACCCACATTCAGCTATGGGACACACCAAGTCTCCTTATTGACCAGGTGAACAAGTTTCCCTTTCCATCTAAGTCATCCCAAGGAACAAAAGATGAGCTCCAACTCCTATTTTGTGGCTCGAATTGTGGAAAGGCCATCTCTACTGGAAGATTCGGATGACATCAGAAGAGGTATTATTACTGCTGGTTAATAATAAATTCATTAAGGCTTGATGAATGAGACCGTCTCTCCTTACAGCATAAAGGAGGAACCATCTTAGTTTGTTAATGTGGAAAAAAAGGAGCCTTTTAAAATTTGGTTAACTGTTCTTATTTGGAAGTCTCTACAGAGGATAATGTTTCTTGTTTCAGTTCGTCCCTTGCAGCTACTTGTGGCCATAGAGCTGTAGGTCGAGCCGGACCCACACTTCCCCTGTTGGGACCTCGTGCAGCAGAAGACGACGCGTCGCCGGTCCCTTGTTCTCCAACTCTTTCTTTATGGTCGCCACTGGAACCTCCGTCCGGCCCAGGAACTCTGACACGACAAAACAGAACAGCGCATGAGTTTGCAGGAAGTGATATTTCATTCTTTCTTTTTTTAAGAAGAAAGCCATGTTTAACTTTTTATACTTTTTGTAATTATCCTGTGTACAGTTTTACTAAAACATTCACCAACAACAGAGAACATTTAACCAGTGGGGGTGTTGAGATAGTGACATATGGGATGCTCTTATAACTTTATTTCTTTTAAACCCTACACCAGGGTGTCCAACTCATTTCACACAGTTTTTTTCCAGATCTATATACTGTGCTGGTGCGGACCTCTGACCTTATGTTTGACACTCCCACCCTTTACCCATGTCCTAAGAGGATTTGTCTTTCTGCCACTGAATAAAATGACCAATTATATATTTTCTACCACTTATCCGGGTCATGGGGGCAGGAGGCACACCTAGCCCTCCCTATCCTTAGCTACCTACTCAAGGTTATGTGAGGGGACATCGAGGCATTCCCAAGCCAGAGCAGAGAAATAATCTGTCTACTGTAACCTTGGTTTGTCCTGGGGCTGTGGTGGGGATGCGGTTTGTGGCTTAGCTGTAGGGGAGGGGTGGAGCAGTGGGATCAGGGAGTGTCAGGGGAGGCTGGGAACAGCCGGTAATCATCATCTAATCATGCCTCCCCTATTTCAGGAGGACGCCAGGACCTGGACAAGAGGAAGCTAATGCTAACACGTGCGCTGACCTAGTTCAGAGGGGAGAGTTGCTGGAAAGTGACTCAGTTGCAGATGAATGTGTAGAGAAAGTCACAGTAAATACACAAACACTTAGCTTGCTACACGACATGTGTTGGGTCTCCATTTCACAGGTGGTGCTCGGGAGGCATCTTAATCAGACGACTTAACCAGCTCCAGCTAGCCACAACCTTAAACTTTCAGTCGCTACTCAGAGCTTGTAGGTGAAGGTGGGAATGTAGCATTGCTTTCGTGCCCAGTTCTCTCTTCAACACAACACACCGGTACAGCGTCCACACTAATCTCCCACTCCACCCTCTCCTCACTCAAAGACAAGACCCCAAGATACTTTCCTGCACTTGGAGCAGCAACTCATTCCCAACCTTCAGTGGGAACTCCACTGTTTTCTTACAAACAAGTGTTAATAATATTTTAATTTGTATACATTTAGACTACTCTATGGGCTTTTAAGGAAAAAGTTCTGAACAAACTTTAGCAATATTAATAAAATGAAACAATGTAATTAGCCTGTAGCTAACCGTCTGGTGAAAACTGGTCTCTATCATTGATGGTGATGCAGAGGACGTCCTGGTAGAGGTCTTTGATGTGAAACTGACAGTTGATGTTCCATTTGGGGTTCAGGGTGTCGTTGATTGTTCTGGATGTGAAGATCTGAGCTCCCATGGTCACTTCACAGTAAGGGTTACTTTTACCTGGAGGAGGGAAAGACAGCACAAAGGCATGAGGAGGAGGATGTGAGAGCAGGTAAAGACAAAGCAAGTTGAGGATTGATTCAGATAATCAAAAAAAAAGAGGCACAGAGCAAAAGAAGGGAAAAAAGGAAGAAGTGTAAAAGTATAAAATAAGGAAAAACAAAGCTGATGATGTTTTTAGTGCATTCATGCTCACCGTTGGGTTTCGCTGCCTTGAGTTCAGTGGCTTCTAGGATGGTGACAAGCAGTCTGCCGATTCCACTGGTTTTCATAGAGCGTGCTATAAAATGTGCACGGAAAGCTTAAATGATTATTTGAGATAAGGTGACATGAATGTGGCTCTTGGAGTGTAGACACAAACCTTGATAAACCTTTTCCCTTTTTTTCTTTTCAGTCTCAATAAATTCCTCAGACGCCACCTTAATCTTCTGAACCCACGCCGTCCTGAAAAACACAAACACGCACGGCATTTGTAAAAGCCACCGATTCGCTGGCACATTTCTGTGTGTGTACGCCAACGAGTGCACATACCGTTCATTGATGTTGTCAGTTCTGAGCATGTAGACTTTGTCAATGTGTGAGATGTGGAAGATGGGCTCATCGCTGGAAGGATCTGGAAGCTTGACCAGAGCTTCGTTCAGGAGGACGGGCTACAGGAAACACAAGATAAAATACGGTCAGGCACAAACACAAAGTCTAACGTTTCCTCAAATGAGGAGATTTCCACTCATGCGCGTCTCTTACCGGTTTGTAGATCTTTAGCTGTACGTTATTCTTGTTGCTGAACAGTTTATCAGGTCCAGATGAGGTGAACTGTTTAGCCGCGTACGTTAAAAGCAGGAAGTCGTTGAAGAGGAAAGCCCAGAGTTCCTTGCTGCTCTTTGCCTTGTACAACTGTGAAGAAAGAGTGATACACCCACACAAAAATAAAAAAACAAAAAAACCCCAAAACAACATCAACTGATTTACTTTCACAAATCTTCAGCAAAACACAATTTCAGATTAATCAGCTTACTGGTGTCTGAAAATTTTACTTCGAGGTATGAGGCCTGTAACCAGTAACCACTACTACCTGGGATTTGAACCATTGCATTTCAAATTTCATCATCCTTTATGCCCCACCCTGCCAGCCTCTTTTAATGCTCTTCTCTTCAGAATATGAGAACCTCCTTGAAACTCACCTTGCCGCTGTGGAGCAGTTTTCTGGGACCCAAGCAGTTAGTAAGGGAGTTAAAGACCAAATGCTGTAAAAAGCAAGAAAGTTTAAAATAACATTTCCAAGTTTTCACAGAAAGAGCCATGAAGGAAAAAACATAAATCTCAATACCTCGACAGGACCGTCACAATTAACATGGCTCTGAATCCATTCCAATCTGTCGGAGTTCTCCTTCTCTCTCACACCCTCGTTCACCTGCACAAGGTAATCGCCCAGAAACATCACATCAGATTCTTTCCAACCAGAACACAGAGACTTTCTAATTAAACGACTCACTGGGTTCATTAATAAAGGAAATGATAATCATAAGAACCTGTTGACAGAGCTCCTCCGCCCTCTCCAGCGCTTCTTTCAGAGGACCTCGGTCAGCATGGCCCTCTGCAGTGCACTCCAGGATCTGCACAAGTAAATACACCAATAAGCTAATCATGTTCACATTTGACGTTAATGTTATTAACAGATATTTTCCGTCACTAACACTGTCTCTTTCATTGAAGACATTGGAGCGTAATTGTGACTACTTCTGGCAGTGGAAGCTGATACCTGGTGCAGAATGAGAGCTTACTGTGATCACTCCCCTGAATGTAAAGCTGTGTCTGAAAATACTCTCCAGGGAGAACATTCATACTTAAAGTAAAAGCATTGCAGAACTGGAAAAAAGTGCCTGCACAGTCCATCACTCTCCACACCCTCATAAATCCTCTTTTTTTGTATATTAATGTGAGTCTAAATATTTTTAAAAAGCTAACAATAAAATAATACATAAAATTATGACAGAATTTTTAAAACAACCAAAAAAAATCAAATGCAGCCAGTTAAGGTCACACTTTAAAGTCAGACATGCTCATGAAAACGATGGCCTACGTTTTTGATGTGCAGTGGGTAGCGAGTGATCCTCTGCATCGGTTTCAGCAGGAAGCTGGACAGCGGCATTCCTTTACACCTGTAGTCTGTGGCAATTTTCTAATGGAAAGAAAAGACAACCTTAACATAAAAGATTAACAGGTACATTCTTGTCTTACAAGAAAACTGGAACCCTTAAAATTCCCAAACTATCAATGGAAAACATGAAGCTCTCATTGGAAGCAGGCAAGATGCAGGAATCCCTCCTACCTTCATGAAGTCCTTAAAGTCCGAATCATTGTCAGTGCGAGTCTGCAGCAGTGTGGCGCCGTTGAACTGGCATGAGCAGAAACGGATGTAGGGCTGCATGTGGGACAGCTCGGCAGCCAGGATATCTCCAATCATCCCCACTGGATTGTTCTCTCCACCCGTCTTCTTACGAACACGGAGCGCCCTGCACACATACACAAACAAAAACCCCCAACATGCTTTTTCGCACTGAAAAAAATCTGCACAAACACTTTTCACAACATTTCATCACGCTATCAGAAACACTGTCTCCTCTGCTCTGCCCACAGATATTTACTTGACAAATTTAGTGTTGCAGGCCAGCAGTTCCTTCCAGTTGACAAAAATCATGCTCATCTCTGACTCATTCAGCCGGCCCGACACAGACATGGGCTTGTAGAAAACCTACACAAGAAGAGGAAAAGGCCACAAATATTACAAAACACAACAAGTCACAACTCACACACACACAACACAGTAATAACTGCAGCGTGTAACTTTTCTTGTTGTGATTTTTGAGAATGCCACTTTTTGCTTTTACGTGAGTTATTCAGCAGGTTTGTGTGAAATTACCTCCAGCACTATTTGCAAGTCTTCCACATATTTTTCCTCAGTCTCTATCATCTCATGGATGTAACCCTGCCTCTTCTTCTCTTGAGGGCTCAGTGAGTCCAGGCTGTTCAGGTCTGCACACCCTGCAAAACAGGAGCAACACCCAAGAGGAGAGGTTTGCATGAAAAAGAAAACAAACCAACCAGTCCATCCACTTCAACAAAACCCACAAGCGACTGCTTGCACCGACAGCCCAGGTTTGCGTTTACTGCCTCCTGCTGGAAGTGTGCGCACAGGAAAATAAAAACGATTCCTCCTCTGTACCCTCTCATACATTACTTTCAGAAAGCTTTAAAAAAAGCAGGCGGCAGACGACAACCGTCTAACACACACACTTACCTGATACGGGGTGCCCATTCATCCACTGTGAGGATCCCATGCAAACTGACTGCTCATCCCCTATAAACTCCTTTCTTTCCTCTCCCTCTCTTGTTTCACTCTCATCTGCTGTGTCATCCCAAAGGTTTAGAAAGTGAAATCTGTTCTGTGAAGCCATTGCTACGACTGAGTTTAGCTGGCTGGCTGTTTGCTCAGTCTGACCGTACTCTGCCTCTCCTGTCTGGTTTGCCTCTTTCTGTGCCGTTATCATCTTGCTGGGATAAATCTGTTTCTACCAAAACAGGAAAGGAAGTTCTTTTTTTTCACCCTTGAAAGGGTGAAAAAAAATGGTGGATTAAAGCTGACCTTTTCCTATTTTCTACACCTTAAGCCATTAATAATAAGTCTATAAAACTGTGGATATTCACATGTTTTTAGATCAGGTAGCCCAGTACAGGTTAGCCAAAGTCACATAGATAACATTAAACAAAAGCAGAGAAACAAATCCAAACTATTCAAGAAGCAATCCTTTGGGGCTAAATTACAAATCAGATCCATGGATGTAAACAGAAAAATAAAAAAAAAATAAAACAAGGTGAGAAATAGTTTTCATCTATCCGGTCACCTTAATCATAAAATGTGTTTTATTGAACATATAAGCACTGAGCACAACTCACACAGAGGATCTTTATTTTATTTACTTTATTTCAGATTCAGAAAATATATATCAGACAGATCTTCCATCCCCTTTGTAGCACAAATGTTTGGTATATCTTTTAAGTCAGTTGTGCAAACACTGTTAGTGTTGTTCTCTATGGCAGCTTTTCACCTAAAATCCCAACAAATAAACTGTGATAAAAACAAATATAGGACCCCCCCCCCAAAAAAGTAACAAACCCTTTAACAATGATTACCATTTCTAATTTCTCCCTGGAGTAAGTGTACCAAGATAGGATCTACAGGATATAATGTCTTTCACCCATTGATCTAAATTTATTCCCAATCCCAACATTAACCATTACCTTGTTATTTATTTTAATATGTAACCTGTGGTTAACACTATCAGCAGACATGGATTCACTCCCTTCCACAATAAAATCACCCTGAGCAGCAGCAGAAAAGCAGCATTCATTAATATAAAGTGCAGCAATCATCTTTAAATATCACCCCTGAAAACAAGGTTTACTGTAATACCCTTTTTACACATGCACTGCAGTCCTGAACTTTTCTAGACCTTAACCATGTGAAAATGCAAAATCCAAGTGCAGCTGGATTGAACATAAACTGGTCTTTAATCAGATGGTCGTACCATCGACTGAAACAAAATGCAAGTATTTGTTGTTTCTCTAACACCTTATTAAATGCAAATGAATCATCAGGTTGTTATGATTCTGTAACTTTAAATCACTAAAGTGGAAAAAGTACTGACAAAATCCATCTAAAGATGAAGTTGTGGTCATTGAAAGGATTAAACTGACATTTGTTCACTCTGAGAAATCAAAAGAAAATGTGAAATTATTACTTTTAGATGTATGGACTTATTAGTTGTACACTTTGGTTAGGTTAAGGATAAACAACTGGTTTAGCATTGTAAAAACAAAAAACAAACAAACAAATGAAACCCATTAAAAAAACTAAAAAAACAAAACAACCTTTTTCCTCAGTTACAAGACTGAGACATCACAAAAATGTGACTGGACACTTGATGTTTGTAGGAGCAACACCAGCAGAGAGATAACAGACAGTGTGTGCAAATACATCTGAAGGAAACCATTTTCTGTTGTGTGCTACAAGAAAGAAAGGAAAAATTCAAGGGACAACATTTCAATCTGGAGTTCATGCGTGACAACAGCCTATGTCTTTAATGGTTTACTCACTTTAAAGCTGTTCTCCCACATGAACTTTGGGAAATTTAGGGAGAATTAAGTCAGAATATTTTCCTTTCTCACATGTGGCACACTTTTCTTCAGATGCGTCCATATTTGGTGTGGTTTACTGCCTGTAAAGAGCATGCAGGAGGTAGAAAACATGACCCCACTATTAGCTTTGCAGTTTGCACCATCTAACGGACCTCAGTCATGCAAGTCCTAGAAAGGTTTGCTGCTGCAGTCTAAGTTTGATGTAGATATGCTCATACTGGATTCTTTGTTCCTTTTTTGAATCACTTTCATTAACACAGCAGGTCAGACTTTATAACACACATTTCGCTGGAAGGACAGGAGCCCGACCTTTTCAATCCTCCTCAAAATTATTCACATTTTTGAGGTTTATCATGATCTTAATCTTTAGTATACAACAAGAGTTAAGGCAGCTGCAGTAACACTTTACCATCGTGTCTGCCTTCAGACACATTTCTGAGGAATAGTTAGGTTTGTGTGAGCCAAACTCCCGAAACTGGAGAGCCAATAACGGAAAAAAGAGAAATATATGTGACAGAGACAGGTTTGGGCTGAATGAGGGAGGAAATGTGTCTACCGAAGGAAGGACAAGCCACAGAGAAACCCACTATCACTCAGCGTCAACTTTTACAATAAAAAAAGAACCGAAGGAATCAAAAAGTCACAGAATCACCACAAAGAGTCATAAAAACTAGCTTCACGCCCAAGTTAATTTACTCAAGCCCCCGTTATTTTTAATTTTTCACCTGCTGCTCGAGTTTGTCTTAAACATGGTGAACAAAATGAAATTTGCTCAATGGGAGAAGTTAGAAGATAAGTGTCCAATCACTTCACCCCATCAGAGCAGAGTGTGATAGTGGGTCTCTCTGAAGTCGGGAGGTGGAGAGGGAGAAGAGGTGGAGGAGGAAGAGTCTTTCTACCACCCTAAAAAGAGAAACAAACGAAGAACAAGAGAGAGGGAGAAATACAGATTGGGAGGGGGGAGGAAGACGGTCAGTGTGAAGAAAAGTGTGAAGGACGTGCTGATAATAAACTATTAAGGGTCGTAGATAGGCAGGTACGGGGGTAAATGAACAAACACTTCAGAATAGTTAGTCATAAAGGTTTGAAGCAACATGGAAGACAGAGATTTACATACACTGCTGACTGGGGTCAACATCCGCCGTGGTCATCTGAACATAATTGGTGGGGAACAATCCAGTGACCCCGTTGGTTTCTCCTTTCCACCAGTCAGGGTCGCTCTTGTCTAAAACGTTGATCAGTTGCCCTTTAGAGAAGCTCATCTCTTCCGGGTTGGTGGCTGTGTAATCGTATATGGTGATCACCTGGCAGACTGAATATGAAGAGGACAGTGAGGTTATTATTTTTGCCTTGTCCACACTGTTATTTTATTAATGCTGTAAAATGCCAGCTGCTTTGACTTTTGCCCTCCCTCAATGACTTAAAGTGGTGTGTGTGTGTTACCTGGTTGAGGTGCTGGTGTGGACTTGCCACTGCTGGATTCCAGTACTTTAACATGAGTAGCAGGGAACCAGCCCTTCTGACGCTTTTTACCACGAGCCTGGAGTCAGAAAATACAAACAGTCACTGGCTTTCACTGAGGTTTTAATCAGACAATTTTTTTCAAAGTTCATGATTGCCTGAGTTTTAAGCCAAAACAAAAGGAAAGTTTATGTCTGAGCAAATAATCATTTCATTTTTCTCTGTAAGAAAAAACACCTCTGCTAGTCAATAAAACAGACCTCTCGGTCTGCTTTTCGCTGCTGGTACCTTTTAGAGCCTTTTCATTAAATTATCTGACAGATAATATGATTTGCTGCACAGTTCATTTTACTAACACAACATCCAGCGAGTAGCTGTGTACAATACTGCAAAACTTGGTACTATTTTGAACCACGTAAATAGGCCCAGTATCACCGATACCAAGTATCTTTTAACAAGGCGGATGGGCATGCTGGGAATTGTAATGTGCAGGAATGTGGAAAATGTGCAGGAACTTGTTGACGTCACCTGTGCAACAGTTTGTGTGTTCACTGTGTGCTTGTTTTCCAGCAGTATAATAAATTATGTTTAGCAAAGAAAAAGATAAAAGTGGTTTTCTAAGGAGGAAGGAGAAACGTGAGCAGAATGAGTATACTGCCACAACTTTGGATTTGAGGAGTGTTGTCAATGACAACACTCTTTGTGGTAGCCTAGTTAAAAAAAGACTGACTTGAACAACCCCTGAACGCTGACCTGCAGTTCACCAAGCCACCAGCCTGAAACATCCTTGCTGAGGATGAGGATGAGCTGGCCATTTTCCAGATTCAGCTGCTCAGGACCAGTAGAAGTGTGGGGTCTAGTAACCTGAGCGACCTCTGTGGACATAAAACACAAACACAACTTATTTCAGAAAAATGTACAATGAGGACTTCGAGAAAACATGTTTGAATCTTAGAATGTTACCTGGCTTTTTCTTTCCAGATGTGCTCGATGTCTGAAAATAAAAGATGGGTTTATGTTTTAGTATGTGTTCTTTTATAATCCTTTATGTTATAATGCAATCTATTATGAAATTGTCACACACTGAAGTCTAAATTAAGACCTTCCCAAATTATTTATTGCAGCAGACCAGTTCATGCCCTGTGTGTGTTATGTTGAGTGTTCTTACATCTGTCTCTTTAGGTTTGACGTAGTTGCTGGGGAAGACGCCCGTGCGGTTTCCTATCGAGCCGTTCCACCACTCTCCATCTCTCTTGCTCACCAGGATCACGTCTCCCTCTTTGAATGTCAGATCACCGGACTGTGGAGACTCGTAGGTGTACAAGGCCACAAATTCTGGAAAGGAAAAGAATACATGAAAATGAAGACACAGCAATACAGCTACAGGCCCACTCATGTTGCTTATATCAATAAACAGAACTTCATTATAGTGCAATTAAAAGATTCAACAAATCCTGAATGATAGCAGATGAACAGTAATGTTGAATTTTGAATGAAGCATATATTATCTAAATAAATGTGAAAAGCTAAACGAATCAACAGCAAGACGGGAAAAATTGTGTAGTTAAGTCTGTTCAATCATTTAATCTTCATAAAATGTTAAAATATGATCCCAAAAAGTTTATTCTATTCAGCTGGACGTAGCGTTTTCAGTGGGAGAAACGTTTTGTCACTCATCCAAGTGACTTCTTCAGTCTCAGCTGAGTGCAGGTTTCCCCAACCTTATAAACAGTACCTTTGCACAATGACTGAAACTAAAACTAAAATATGATGTCAAACATACTAACCACAATATGTGAAAACTGAAGGCAGACTGCATACACTTCGGACTTTTAGCTGTATTCAATATCAGGAAGCACATTTTACACTTCACAAGAGTTTTTACTTTACCTTCAAGCTGCAGGCCGTCACCATCAGGAACATCAGCAGAGGAGCTCTTCACACTATAAAGACAGAGAGACAATATTACAGTACATACATGCATACTAATCTAGCAACCCACCCATGTATCTCCCAAAGCTTATGAAGCCACTAAATTCACTAAAGGAATGCAAAGCTTTCTAGTCATTGGGGAATCTGCTCAGGCCTTCGTAAACCTGCAGTCTCATTGTTTTGGTCACCAGCCAAATGTCATGAATACAGGTGAACCTGCACTTGACTGACTAGTAAATCAAGAGCTTAAACTTCAGGCTCAGTTTCATACAATACCAGCTGGAATCAAAGTGCATATCCTGCTGCACCTGTAAATGTAGGTGACTGGTCATGTTATCATGTGACTGATCATGTGGCTTGTCTTGACTGATTTAGTTTGAGATAATGGCACCAAACTTTACATATGGAAGGCGCAAAGGTATGTGCTTCAGATTACAGAGTTTATGCAAATTAATGGAGATTAATGAATTTAACAAAAGACTGAGCAAGTATGTAGATTTTACATAAGTTCATAAGTTTTACATAAGTTCATAAGGCCAGCGCTCCCACCATATAACAGTTTGTCTAAATCAGGTTGGCCAGCCCTTAAACATATATCTCCTTATGTTTACATTTGGTGGAAAGTGAAAGGTGAAAAGCTTTATTTTTCACATGATCACTAAGACTTGAATTCAAACTCATTTCAGTAGTAAATAATGTTTATCCACAGCGGAATTTTCTGCTGATTAGTGGCCTAAAAGATGTCTAAATTATACACAGTGTACAACCTTAGATTGCCATGAAGGCTAAAATTCAGGCTAAATCTGCTTCAAAACTAAAAGTTAAAATGTTAAAATGACTCATGTTAAACAATAAGAGATCTCCTTTCACCTTTTATACATATATATAATGATAGTAATAAGAGTAATATAGTAATAAGAGTCATTTTTAAAGAGTAAACCATAATAAACCAAATCTTAACATTTTCGCTGCTTATTACTCTTTAAGCTGCGTATTTCATTACAGGAAAGTTTCAGGAAGAAAGTGTCTCCTAAAAGGAAAGGAAAAAAAAAATCATACACAATGAGGCTTCGTACTATTGACAGGAACTAAAATAACAGGAAGAGTTTCCATTTCCAAGGCTATAAAAGACTGTTGAGATTTTGACACTGCTGTTGAGAATCCAAATCCAAGATCCAAGAAGGAAAAAGCTGCTAATGTCTTAGACAAAGTAACGTTCCACACATAAGTAAGTACTTACTTTGAACCCTCATCTTCTCCAATAGGTTTCACATACGTCTTAGGGAACCAGCCCTGTTCATCGTTCAGTTGTCCCAGCCACCAGTTCTCCTGCTGCTCCAACACCTGAATCACATCGTCCTTATTAAAGTTCAGATGACTATTTGTCTTTGCTGTCCAGGAACAGAGTGCCTGGGCTAACAGGGTACCCACCACCCGCTGATGAAGAGATAACAGCACAGAGAGGTTGAACCTATCCACATAATAATTATACAGTTGTAAGGAGCAGTAAGTGCTCTGTGAAGTCCTCACCTGTCCCTGAGTCTCAGAAGGTGCAGGGTTTGGAGAATGTGTTGGTGTGAAGGCGGATTTTGTCCCGGACACTTTGGCAGCCTTAAGAGCATTACTAAGCTGTGACTGAAGCGGTAATTTAGCAGGAGGAGCAGGAGCAGTACTATTAGCTGTATTCGATGAGCCCACTCTCTCGACGTAGCTCTCTGGGAACCAGCCCATCGTCCCCTGTTTGCTGCCATACAACCAGCCCTCCTCTCGCTCTGTCGTCTCATCAACCTGAGAAGAGGAGATATGAAGGTTTGAGAGAGGAAAGGTAAAAGCTGAGGGTCAAAAAACAAAGAGTGAAGTCTGACAATCGGGAAAGAAGCCCTGATTTTATTCCTACCTCGATGATGTCATCTGCTTCCAGGCTGAGCTCTTCGTTGTTTCGTGCAGTAAACGGGTAGAGTGCTTTGAAGGATGTGAGAGATGCTGACTTCCTGTGCTGCGTGGCCCTCGGCTGCCCACCTGTAGCAGCACATCAGACATCATAAAGTGAACTGGTCTATAAAACAAAGACAACAGAAGCTGATAAAGGTTTCAAAACATGCAACTGTCCCTCACACCTTTTCGCTCCTCCAGCCCTCTCAGCAGAGCTTGGATATCAATCTTCCCTCCTGTTTTTGGTGGATGCTGCTGCTGCTTCTGCTGACGAGACGGCTCCTCCTTCCTCTTTCTCTCCTCTTCAGCTTTCCTCCTCTGTTCTTCCTCCTCCTTTCTCTTTCTCTCGTCTTCTGCCCTTTTTCTCTCCTCCTCACGCCTCTTCCTCTCCTCCTCTTGCTGCTGATGAAGTCTTCTCCTCTCCTCTTCCCGTTTCCTCTTCTCCTCCTCCTCCTGCTTTCGCCTTTCCTCTGCGTCTCGGAAAGCTGCTTCAGCAGCCCTCTGTCTTCTCCTCTCCTCCTCCTCTCTCTCCCTTCTGCGCTCCTCTTCCCTGCGACCCTCTTCTAACCTTTTCCGCTCCTCCTCTAACCTCTTCCTCTCCTCCTCCTCCCTTCTGCGTCGCTCCTCCTCTTCTCTCCTTCTCCTCTCCTCTTGCCTCCTCTCCTCCTCCAGTTTTCTCCTCTCTTCTTCTAGCTTCCTCTTCTCCTCCTCCAGCTTTCGCCTCTCCTCCTCCTGCCTCCGCCTCTCTGCTTGGCGCTGGCGCTCTTCTTCTTCTCTTTTCCTTCTCTCCTCTTCCTCTCGTTTTTTCCGCTCTGCCTCCTCCCTTACTCTGAGCTCTCGTTCTGCCTGCTCCTTGGCAGCCTGGATGAGAGTCTGTCTCTGTCTCTCCTCCTCCTCCCTCTGTTTGGCCTCCCTCTCTTCCTGAAGCTTTCTCTGACGCTCCCTTTCCATCCTAATACGCCTGTAAGTGAGAAAAAACCCCCTCAAGCTTTAAAAGTTTGAACATTAAAATGAAAAAGTTATTGGTGATGATGTGAGAAAATATTAAAAACAACCAAGCTATTTCTCACAACCACCAATATATCAGGGTGCACCACACCTTTCACCCAGCCCAGAAGAATTTGAGACCTAAATCAGCGGTCCCCAACCCCCGGACCGGTACCGGTCCGTCAGTCGTTTTGGTACCGGGCCGCGAGAGTTGAGGCTCGGGTGTGAAATTTATGGTTTTCAGGGATTTTATCGGTTGTTACTGTTATTTTTTTAATCGTTTTTATCATTAACTCGGTTTCCCTGGGTCTTTTCCCGTGTGTTATGAATAAATCTTTTTTTTTTGGTAGCGGTACTGGTTTTATTTTGTTGTATTTATCCACAACACCTTAGAGGCCGGTCTGTAAAAATATTGTCGGACATAAACCGGTCCGTGGCGCAAAAAAGGTTGGGGACCGCTGACCTAAATCACATCAGAGGACTGGAAATGTGCCCAATGGAGTTCATAAGGCATACACACCTCAAATTAACACACTATTAACTGGTCATTGTGAATTTAACTCTTACCAAGTCAAACTGATATAAAGATAGCTGAAGAAAAGGCAGAAAGATTCAAATGATTTGAAAAGAGGCCATGTAGGAAAAATATCTCAAAAGTTAATCCAAAGCTATTTCTACTGGTTTGAAGAACATAATTACAAAAAAACATCTGAAGACAAATAGAAGATGCTGGCCATGGTCTGGGAACTTTTCCTAGACTAAAAGGTCTGGATCTACTAAAGTGTCAATCTCACCGAAATTGTTCGATATTGACCTTGCATATTTTGGGTTTTTGTTTTTTTAACTGATGACATTATTTCCATCTCTGAATTGTGTGCATTGTCAGTATATGGAGTTTTTACATTTTTTTTTTTCTATTGGTCTCTTTATCTTTTTGATCATGCCAAAAATTGTTATTTTTAAGTAAACAACATCATCAAACTTGACTGAATAACAAATTATATCCAGTATTCAATAATATTTTAATATGTTTTGTGTGCATATGGCATCTGCTGTATAAGTGATGACTAATATTTATAGTACAAAAATGTAAATTCAAAGTGTACCTCTGAGCTTCTTCCTCTTCCTCCCTGCGCCTCCTTTCCTCCTCTTGTCGTTTCCTCTCTTCTTCCTTCCTCCTCCTCTCCTCTTCCTGCTCCTTCTTTCGCATGAGCTCACACCGTTTGTCTTCTTTGATGCTGCGCAGTTTCTCCAGTGCAGCCTGCTGATTTCTTTGGCTCTCTCTCAGTTCCTGGTGTACACAAACATAGTTCGAGTGATTACTAGCAGTCTGAAAGACAAATGGCTGAATTAAAGGATGCGAGATGGACATGGGCACAGTCTAAGGTCTATAAACAAACAGCATCATCAACAAACAGCAGCAAACACCTGGCTAAATATTATGCAGGCGGGCATGAGAAAAAGTAGAAAAGAAAGAGATAAATTAGGATACCAAAACACAAGATACAACCAGGCAAGAACAATAATGAGACCTAAAGCAAAAACCTTTAGTAGGTAGAAGAGTTTACGGAGGCAGGCCAGCAGAGAGAGGAGGGCCTGGAATATTGACTCCTCAGCACCCACAAACTGAAAAGAGGTATGAGATGGGCGAATGGGAAGAGAGGAAAGGATCCAGTGTAGGAAAGAGCAGAAATGTCCAGAAGACGAGGAAAAAGAGGAATCAAAGTTTAAGATGTTGTATCAGATGGCAAAACAATATGGCAGCGAAGGAGAAAGACAAAAAAGGCCTCAAGGGCCAGGAAGCAATATTAGTGATCAGTTGTAAAGGACACAGTTTAATATGCAATTTGTTAAATCACTGCTTTTAAATTTATATTAGGAAAACAATCTGCTTAAAAAAATAAAAATAAATAAGTTTTAAGGAAGCCGATCCAAACCAGCAGCCCCTTTTTAAAGCTTTACACTTCTACGATTTTGCACTGCTGAGAATAAGTGCAAAAAAATATTATAATCCACAGAGCTTGAGATGTTGGCCCTTAACTTATCAAGGATGGAAAGCATCCTACACATTCCAGCAGCACTGTAAGAAGACATTAACTATTGTTCCGTGACATGGCTGCCATGAACCTCAACGACTTGAAAAACAAGCATTCAGCATTTTCTCATGAGAGTTTTCTAAGGCCGTTTTCACACCTGCAGTGTTTAGTCCGTTCAAATCCAACATCTTCCCCTGGCCCGGTACCACACAGATGCAAAGAACACAAACTGTACCTACTAGCTGTAAAATAAACTAAGGGCTCGCTTAGTTTATTATCCACAAGACCAGAACAAAGCACCTTCTACCTGTATTTACTTTGTTGCTCCCGCCCCAGACGCATCTGGCCAATAAGCAGACTGAAGTAGTGACAGATTCCTACCTGCATGTCTTTGTTATACTGGTCCATCTCTGCTAGTTTGGCAGCTGTGTCTTTCTCCAGAACTTCCAGATGTTCTCGCAGTTTCATACACGTCCCTTTTTTCTCCGTCATACTCATTTTTAGGGTGGACATTGTCGATCCTACAAGCAGATAAAATACAGTCAACTGTCTTTCTGAGAGCACTGCGGTAACTGATGGTACATCTATCAGACAACAATCCATAAATTTAGTTTTGCTAAAGTTTTTTTGTTTGTATTTACTTCTTCTGGTTGCATGTATTAAGTAACTATAATTACAACAACTACAATGAAAACCGTGATAATTAAAATGAGTCAATTTGCCATATAAGAGGTGTTCTTTTCATTTTATTTTCCATTTTTCTATGATTAATGGTTCAAAGCTTGGCATGTTAATTCTTCACTACTAACCAGGCAGGTTATTCAGAGACATATTTTGCAGCTTCTCAGTCAGTCTTTTCTGCTCTGGAGTCAAGTGGGACAACTTTCTCTGGAACTCCTAACGGGGGGAAAAAAAGAAATGCATGCAAAAATGCATCACTGGAGGGGGGCGGAGTTTCAGAAAACATTAACAAACACACACCCTCTTAATAAAGCAATACTCATATACATAAGTACACTACTAAACATCTATTCTTGCTACTTTCAGCACTAAAATAATGTCATAATGTTATAGAAACACACAAGCAACTGAACGAAACTCAGAAAAGATCTCAGAAAAGAAATGGAGAAAAAAAAAAAAAGCACAGACCTCAATTTGTTTCTGCAGATTGTTAATATCCTGCTGGCGCGCCTCCTTCCTTTGATTGTTAAGATCAAGCTCAGTCTTCTGAAGCTTTTTCTTGTTCTGAAAGTCACGCAGGCGGTCAGAGATCTGACGGTGCTTGTCACCCTAAAGGAGGCAGAGACAGAAGAACAGAGCTGAGATAAACTTTCAGCTTTCAAGATGGATAAAAAACAAAACAAAACAAACAAACATGTAAGAAAGTATTTTTGCTCTATGTTGGACTGAGCACTCACCACTGCCTCCAACTCCAACTCCAGGCTCCTCTTCTTAGCTTTCAGTTTGGTGATTTCATCCTGCTCCTGTTCTTTCTTTAACTGGAGCTCTCCTTTCCTCCTCCTCTCCCACTCCTCTTTTCTCTGACGCTCGAGCTCCCGCTGTGCAGCCTAGAATAAATGGACACACAGAAGTAAGTACACCATGCATCACTGCGAACAAACCAACTCATTCAGAGACATTCACCTCACCTCTTTTCTCTCTATCTCCCTCTGTCGTTCTTCCTCCTTCTGTCTCTCCAGCTCTCTCTGGAGCTCGAGCCTCCTCTCTTCCTCTTTCCTCCTTCTCTCCTCAGCCTCCCGAGCCTCCTTCTCTCGCTCTTCCTTTTCTTTCTGAGCGCGCCGCTCCTGCTCCCTCCTCTCAGCCTCCAGCAGGGCCTGTCGTCTTTTCTCCAACTCCGCATTTCCTCGTTCTAGGTTTGCTTTGAATTTATCTTCAAATGATACTGAAAACAAAGTAAGAAGACATTACTGATCACCATACTTTTCATGTTAACATTAAGAAAAAAATTGTGAACATGTATGTGACTAAATACTGATTATTTATTTGAGGTCATGTCTTAAAAAAAAAAAAAATTGACTAATTTTTACAAGATTTGGAGGATTAGCATTTAACAATGTCCAAACATTTTTAAACACTTGAATTCGAGCTGATACTTGTAACCTAAGTCACCAATACATGCACCACGTTCAGACGCTGTTCTTTGAAGACTCAGACTTATTACTAGAATTTGATCGACTGTTTCCATTATACTATGCGCAGCTTCTCTCATATTTATGATAAGATTATTTTAATCTGTGCATCCTTTTCTTTTGCAATTTTGGTAGTCAATCTATGTGGTACATAGGGAACACACAGACCAGCTGCAGGTTTTCTAACTCATCCCACAAGTAGTGAACCAAGGAAACAGAGAAAGAAAAAGAGGGTTAAAGCTGAGATGGTTTACATGTGAAATGCAGTTAAGGAAAAACAAGAAGAGGGGAAACTCAAACTACACCCATTATATTAGCATTTCTCAGTATGTGCAAAAAAAAAAAAAAACTAAACATCTGTGATCCATAGCTGCTGGCTGCACATGAAGCTTCAGTTTAAAAAGGCTGCTGTCTGTGTGAGTTGGTAGTGTTTGTTGGTAGTACTGACTGTTCATTTTTGGTTTCTGTGGAGGTTCAATTTCCAAGTCATCAATCAGGGAAGAGCTGAGGCCATTCGTAGCACTCCTGCAATACAGATTTCAATCAGTTTCTTTGAAAATAAAGCATGCAACATCACTCACATATTAACACATCAATACAATCAAGGTTTCGCGCAAAAAACCTTAAGTCAAGCATTTATATATAGAGGATGTTGGAGAGGGTTTGGTCAAGCAGAACATGTGTGTCCACATACCTCTGTGAGGGTGGTACCAGCTCAGTTGGCAGTGTTAATGGCAGTGGTTGACCGCTCTTTGCCACATCCACGAGGTGCATTGCCAGAATAAACTCCTCTGCTTGTAGCTTGCCATCTTTATCCACATCTGCTAAATTCCTGCAGGAAATTTGCAAATTGGACTTTTTAAAAAACATAATGTACACTTATTGTACTTAAATGCAACAGAATAACATTCATGGGCAAAAAATATTGTTACTCAGGAATATTTGGACCTCATATTTACAATTACAGCATCAATATTACAGCTATTGGACTTGTTGCTTAAAATTGCTTCTAAGCAGCTCACAGATTACATTCTCTGACGTAACCAGACTAGATGTTGAAGCACAAGATGCATGATCATATATAACTAACGCAACCAAATCCAATAAACACAATTAACAATTATAGCCGTAGGTAGATAACTGTATAAAACACGTCCATTTGATCTGGTAAATCCTGCTGTATTCAGTTGCATAAAAAAATATTTCAGAAGCTTAAAAAAATAAACAAAACGAAAAAAACAGCAAATATATTGTCAGAAGTTTTATAATTCAAGCACAAAGTTAATAACCCATTTTTAACCAGTAATAGATACTGGGAGCAGCATTCTTTAAAACAAAAAAAACCAATTACTTCCTTAATAATGAAAGACGTATTGTGATAACCCTACAACTGAGTGACGTTTCTTACTTTTGGCTGCCAAACCTGACTGTAGTAATCAAAAAACCCGTACAGACACACCATAATGCACACATAATCCTACCAGATGGAGGCCAGTTGTATTTTTGTCAGCATCGTACTTTCCATCACACCCTTCACCTGCAGACCTGGTAAGAAGAGGAACAAATGTCAGTGCTGTGGAGTACAGAGGTGTGGGCGGTGTGGAAGAAGAAAGAAGTGGTGTGTGTGAAATGGTACAGTGTGTGATGATATATTAATTAAACTAAATATAACATGTGGTGACGAGAGGAAGCAGGTGCAACACCATAACCCATTTTTCCTAGAGTGACATTTTACAAAGTTTCCAAATTTTAAAAAGCAGATGATGGCAAACAGTCTATCACAGCATGAAAACACTCAGCTTTTAAAAAGGTCTACAAGGACACAAAACTTGAAGGAATAAAAGAAGCCCTTCGTGTAATTTATTTACTATACAGACTGCATAATAAAAGTCAAGTCATATTACTAAGAAAATTGGAAAAAAAAAAAATCTGACCTTCACTGTCATTTCAATAAATCTTTTTTTTCATAAGAACAGGTTCTACAAGGTTTGCAGAACAAAAAGACAAACAAATCCTTGACTGTGTGCATGTGTGTGTTGAGAAACGCTGTGACTGAACACACCCGCTACTATAGCCTCCACTGCTTACTTAGAGCTAACTAAAGGTTGATACAGAGAAAAAAAAAAGAGGGAGGAAAATGTTATGAAGTCATCAGTGACTGTTGATCACCATGATCCACACCTAAATTCCATAAATAGTTTGGTTTTAGATAACCAATACAGTGAGCGTACATAAATGCATCATACCAGTGAGGTATCCAATCATCTGTTTATCCAAGCTGTTGAACTGCTGTCTGTATTTAAGTCTGGAGGCATGTGGCACAGCCCAGTCACTGGGAACAGCATTCATGGGGGACATCACAGATGGGATTGAACCGGAGCTGAAAAACAATACACCAAATTTTGAACGTTTGTACGCATAATAGCCCTTTTCCATTAGTACCTACTCACCTTGACTCTACTCGGTTTCTGAAATTTTGCTATAGCAACACGGCCAGAAGTGCTGTGATGTCATTTGTATGCAACACAAACGGAGCACAACAATGGATGACTTCAAGGGAATGGTATTCCTGCTGCTCGATGTATGGCTTTTTGTCAGACTTAGTGACCACGGTGTTTCCTTGTTGCCGGTTTTAAAAATGGCAGTTTTTATTTTTGTAAAGTAGTCGCTCTTGACACCATTGACTCACCAGTCAGTGGCAGGCAGTCTGTTGATGTCACATTTTCGGGTCGAATCCGATCACTTGGCACCCTGGTTAAGTAGTTACTAAAAAAAAGTACCTAGAACAGAGTTCTAACACTTAATGGAAAACGCTAAAAACCCAGTCGAGCCGAGCAGGTACTAGTGGAAAAGGGCTAAAAGAAACTGACAAGGTAAACGAGTCAGAGGTTGCCCAGACAGGAGAGGTTATGCTTATGTACATGTGCAGGTCTTACCTGCCAGATCCCAGGTCTAGCAGTGTTGGGGCCATGTTTATACCAGCAGGAGAAGAGGCGCGTCCAAGCGGAGAGGCGTAAGAGGTCGCAGATAGAGGTAGGCCTGAAGCAGAGACACACACACGCGTTAATCATATTTCAACAATAGGGGATAAAATCTTATTCACACACTTAACCAAAATTACAAAATGTGATGTTCTTTTTTCGCTTGGTGAAAAAGTTGAGCGTTCTGTCTTTACAGTTTTCTTAAATGGCAGAGGCCTACAGAAGCTTATTAATATACTGTGATCACTGTTGTAACCTTGTCAAGGACAGGGAGGCCATTTGTATGGAGATGAGACAGAAACCTGACTCTGCAAAACAGGACAGGAGCCATTCCATTTCCCTGCTTTTCCCTTAAAATCCCCAGAACTGCTTCATCGTCAGCAAATATACAGTATTTAATATGAGAGAGCCAGCATTTCTCCTCAGCAGTTTTCATGCTACAACAAACAGCTGATAAGCATCAAGAAAGCAATAATCAAAAAGACAAACAAGAGCTGTCTAACAGTGCATACCGTAGTCAAAGGTGAACATTCCCTCCATAACATGCATTATTCGAGTCCCCCAACCAGAAGGATATCTAGTTTCCGATTCGTTTGAGGTATTTTCTTAAGAGCATCAACGTGATGTGGCTCTAGATCTAGTTTCCAGTAGACTCCAAAACTTAAGCACTACCAAGCTGCTTGGGCCAAACTCCAATCCTGGTAAAGCTTGCATACAAATCCAGAACACTATTAGCTAACGCAAGTTTATCATGTTAAAAAGCTGACAGAATATTTAATACACCCTTTTCCAAATGTACTACTCTTTTAAAAAAAATAAGTTGTTGAACAAAAACTCCTCTTAAAATAGAAAAACTTTTCAGAACAAAGTTCTCGTTTCAGGTGTTTCATGGACTTACTTCTTCAGTGAATTTTCAGCCGTGACAACCTGATCAACAAGCATGATAAATATTTGATCAGATAACACAAAGCGCTATGATAACGTGAAATATTTAAAGTGTAGTGTATTAAATATCACCCTAATAGTTTTCCCGTTAGAGGTCTTTCAGATACAAGATGAAAAAGACAAAAATGACAGCTAACTGATTAACAGACAAGAGAATTACACATACCAGTATTCAAACCTCCAGAAGAAACCGGCTGGAGGAGTCCCATGGTGCCATTTGGTAGTGTGGTATTTCCCATAGTTGGAACCAGAGGCCTGGGGGCAGTGGACATCATTAGTGGGTTCATTCCTGATGATGAAGGAACCATCGGGGTGAGGCCCGTCATTGGTGTCATAGGTGACACGGCCATAGGAGTCAACATGGCAAGGTTTGTTCCAGGCATCATAGAACCAATTCCTATGACACAATTAGATACACCATTTTTGATCATAGTGATTAAATGCATGCATGGAAACAACTAGTCAGACACAGTTTAGATTAGTCTAAATGCTGGAAAAATCTTTGAATGGAGGATTCTTCATAAAAATCATATTTAAATTCTACCTAGGAGCCATAGCAGCTCTTTCTTTTACTGTTTCTGTGGGCCATGTCCATTAAAAGAAAAATCCACATATTTGCAAATTGTGAAATGTTAATTTTCTAACAAACTCACATTCACTGCTATAGTGTACGATGTAATAATAATATCATACCATAGGCAGGGTTGGTGGGGTTATTCATGGTGGGAGCACGCACTGGAGGCTGCTTCATGATGATTGGAAGCGATGAAGGAAGTGGTGTACCCATAAGTTTTAGCTTTATAAGCTTCATAGCGACAGAAAACTCCAGCCGATCCATCTTTCCATCTTTATTCATATCGGCCAGACTCCTAGGAGACAGAAAACAGAACATAAGCAAGGAAACGGTGATGAGTTCTCAAGAAGATCCCCTTGAAGCAGCATCTTATCCAGTGTTAGAGTGTGTGTTTGTTTCTCACCATATATCAGCCAACACTGATGGAGGCAGCCCTGACTGAAGGAAAAGCTTCTTTGCCTGGTCTCCTATAAAAAGACACAGAGAGGGAAGAAAACAAAACAAGTGTCAGTTACAAATGTGAGGTTGTACATCACTAGCTGGACTTTAACACATATGCCAGGGCTCTAGAGTGAGACCAATTTGGTCGCAAATGCGACCTAATTTCTCAATGGTGCGACTAAAAAAAAATCCTAGGTCGCACTGG
>VUQG01020678.1:2167-17509 GCA_015106755.1 Etia nguti | reverse complement strand
GCAGATAAATACAACAAAATAAAATGATACGACCAAGAAAAAAAACTGTGGTATTTTGTAAATATAATAATAAACATGAATTCACTGTGTAATTGTGTAACTTTATTAGCAGCGTCCTCCTGAAATGCGCCAACAACATTGAGAGTAACATCCTCCTCTCTGCCCCTTAATGCTCTCTGGTTGCTATGGTAACGCGTAAGTATTTCTTTCAAAATAAGACACACAACTACAACACGGGAAAAGACCCAGGGAAACCAAGTTAACGATAAAAACCCTGAAAAACATAAATTTCACACCTGAGCCTCAACTCTCGCGGCCCGGTACCAAACAACTCACAGACGGGGCCCGGGGGTTGGGGACCGCTGCCCGAGATAACTTTATTTTAAGATAGCTGCTGACGAAAACAAAAATATGTAGAGTCTGATCTTGTGACTCAGGACACAGGAATTACTTGTACATATTCTGACATCATTATTTGAAAATCTGCCCATGTTTAAATTGAGCATTCATCATTGCAACTTTATGTATACATGATTGTAAACCGTGATAAGAGAAAAGCATCCCAGTTAAACCCCATACAATCTCGCAAAGCTCAAGACTATAGGATTGTTTTTTATACAATAATGAAGCTCAGCTAATTAATCTGGTTGGAAACACAGACACTTTAAGACATTATTTATATTCCACACATCTGAGTGTGAGAGCACTCATGGATACTCAGGCTGGTATAGCCAATAGGATTGTTTAGATAAACAAAAAAACGACATTCTAATACTGTTGGGCTTTCTGTTTCTCTTTAAGTCCAGTTGCAGTCTGCATTACCAACTCTATTTGGACGGCAAAAATGCAAAGCAAATATGGTGTCAAGTCACCAAAAGCATTGCACTACCGCAGACAACTTAAAAATATTGTTCTTTTTTGAAAGAGATTCTCAAAATATTTATCATATATGTATACAACTATGAAGTTGTGTACACACACACACACACACACACACACGTGTGCACCAACAACTAAATTTCTCCCGTGGTGTTATTGAAAAGAAAAATATTTTTTTCCTGCTTGATAGCCTGTGACAACCCCCATAGCTAATCACAATTAATGAAAATACACACCTTTGATAAGAGGTTATTAAGTTCATGTGGGTGAAGTTTGACCACTTCTCCAAGCTGCTGGGCTGCTGCTTTCCTGGTTACTGGTGTGGTTCCAGTGTCGAGCAGGATAAATAATCGGTCAAGTCTAAAGACAGGTTACAAGAAACACACACACACAGTAGAACATCAGTGTGGACCTTCTTGACAGCCACTGTCCAGTCAGCAAATTACACAATGTTTAACCGTGGCAGGTGAACATTCACCTGTTGGGTCACTTAATGTTCAAAGATAATGTAATGAAGATCTGAGATACCGAAAGCATTTTTTTTCCCCTAAGAATGAAGCTCTCAATGTTACCCATTCATAAAATGGGAGTTAAATTAAAATGAATTAATTAATTAATAAATTAAATCTGCATCGGTTTCTGATGCTCTACAGTGCAAAGAATTAAAGATGTAAAATAATTAAAAGAGGAGCTGTCACTATTTTATTTTCTTGGCTTTGCACCCAAGTAACCCGTCTAATGATTCCAGTCTTTCACCAAGGTCATTAGCAGTCTATTAATAAAGTGAAGTGGATTAGGGATGTGCAGATATCCCATCAGGTTCTACAAACACTTAATCTGGAGAAGAGATGAGCGCACACCAATATACACACACCACGTGGACTTGACAAGAATTTTTAAGATTCTGTTTACAACAAGAACATTTGGAAGAAATCAATTGTCTCTAAAAATCAGTTTTAAATTTGGACTGGAAAAAAACTATCAGTGAAATGTGACTGTTCTGGTTTCTAATATTAACATAACTGGTTAAATATTAGAGAAGTGGCTAGCCATTGTTGGAGTCTTTTACTTTCAGGACTTGCAGCATTTGCATTGGAATGCAGTGGGCTTTTCTTTTCTTTTAATCTTTCAGATGTGGGTGTGTGATTTTCATGATTCACTCTGTGTGTAATGAACTCTGAAGGGAGAGGAGGCATGAAGGATGTTTTTCCCCTTTTTTCCACACTGTTCCTATGTGACCCCTGTTTAGTGTTTAGCTTGCCCCTGAAACACACTTAAGTAAAAATTATCCCTGCCATCTCTGTGTTTTGTTACAATGCAAAGGCATGAACTGGAGCACTTAATCAATTTCATAAAGGATCTTTTTGACCTATATGGAAACCTTGCTGGGCTGGATCAGAAAACTGGTCGCAGATTCCATCAGCTATACAGGAGCCGTGAAGTCTTCAGTACCAGAGAAACAACATAACAACAATCCCCAACAAACTATAGCTGGACTACACCAGAGTGTATTCTAACATTCACCACTGGACTTCTGATCATGACAGGGGAAAAAAAGAAGTGATATTCACGTAAACAGAATTTTGTCAGCATCAACAACACACTGCAAGTTCACAATCTGGTGACTGTTTAAAATCTGGAATGAATTTACGGTTGACTAACAGGTGCAACTGTTCCTGACACTGACATTAACTGGTTGTATATCCAGAGGCGGCTAGCCAGTGGCGGCATCTCTTGTTTGCAAAGCAGCTTTCCTGACATAACTCCACAGCAACGTTAATTAACCTGTACTTAACGCCAGGGCTTCAGCAGTGTGTTACAGAACACCGGGATGTATTTTAATGTCGCACCTGAAAGTGAACATGAGCCCAAACTTACGGGAACGCTTCGAGGGCGATCACAAGTGGCGACCAATTTACGCTGTAACATTACACTTGCTAACGTTTGTCAGCCGTCGCCATGCCATTCTCTTCCTAATCAAAAGCTAGCAGGTATTAGCAAGCACGCTAGCTAATAGCTCAAAAAACTGGGATGGACAAACAGAGCTAGTACAGACGTATCTTACCTCGATACAGCCATGGTCAGTTATTGTGGGCACTTCAGCGTCCTACATCCAACAGCCACCCGACAACTTGGAACTTTTCTTGCTACGCTGTTTCCAGTGCGACGGATAACAGCAGACAGAGTCATTAGCTAGCTAGCAGCTACCGCTAGCTAGCCGAGGCCCCAACAGTGTGCTTCTGTCTACCAAAGAGAGCGAGTTCACAACCAATTCATGTCTTCAAAGTTGCCCCTGTCGTCTCTCTGCTGTATTCTTCCACAAAATATCGCCAAGTACCATTAATATAAAGCCCAGTTCACCCCTCAGAACTCTTCGCAGATAAATATTTTAACCTGATAAGATTTAAAGAGTTATTTTGTTGCACGTTGAGGACGACCCAGAAGACTGTTTTTATATGAGGAGCCATCTTGCATTTATTCCTTCCTCCATAGCAGGCGGAGGCTGATTGGTTACAAGGGTCGGAGAGAGCCAATCAAAACACGCGTTAAAAGAGGAAACGAATCGAAAGGGAAAAAACACCCGAAAAGAATACTATACTTTTTTCTTCAGTTGTGTCTATACATTGTTGTACCTTACATTGCTATAGTTCTTTTTTATTTTATATGTTAGCAACTTACATCATATTAACGTATTCGGAGCAGAATATGTGTCATAGTTATATCATTAATTGAATGTGCATCTAGCATAAAATTATTTAAGGTGGATTTTCTTTTTATGTTTTAGTGCATTTCCACAGAAATTGCAGACATTTCTCTCAGTCTTGATGATTCAAAGTCTCAATGAGCCCTGAGCTGACCATGGTCCTGAAAAAGGTTCATCTTCTCTGTTTCTTGCTTTTCTTGTTTCTTCTTCCTTATAGAAGCAAGAAGAAACACTAAAGGGGGCTAGAACACAAACACTTTACTTCCAAGGTAGCTGTGCATATGTGTGAGTAGCTTTTCTCATGAATACGAGCAAAAACATGGTGACTATCATCTCTCAGTCTGTCTTTAAATTACATCTTCTGCATTTGGCAACTTTCATATCCTTTAATTCTGTCATAAATGTGATTATTCAGTATTCATGTGTAGTGTAGCCTCCATTATCCCAATGTGTGGTCTTTGTTTTTCTTTGCAATGAGACATAAAGGATGAATTTAAAAAACCTTAATTGCCTTGCCTCAGACCATCGGATTCGTGAAGTGCTCTCATACAAATCAGGCTTCTTTGTTTATTTTAGGTGTACAACAATATTCTTTGTATGAGACAAAAACCACCAGATTGCAGATACATCTGGAGTTGTCACGTAGACTAAGCACAGCATGCACAGTGCACAAAGAGAATGAGTTTTAACAAAGTGTCACGTTATCATGGATAGTATAAAGAACTCAGGCATTTGAAATTATTTCAATTCAGTGATTTGAACTTGAAATGATTTTTATCACATAAAGAATATCCTGTCTTTTTTCTGATTTTTTTTTGGGGGGTTATGAAACATTGTTATGCAATATCTAAAATAAGCACAGGGCAGTGCAGTTTGGAACGCAATCTGTGCTCACATTTAGATTACACCAAATCCCACTTATAGAGGGTTAGAGAGGATTATAAAAGTCACTTTGATTCAAATACTTTTAATCTTGTACTTTTTTTCTCCACAACATAATTGAATTAGTGAACATATTCTCTTGATTTAGTTTATTGAAACCTGAACATTTATTGTCAGCATCCTCCTGTCTTTTCTGTGCTGGATATCAAGTGCAGTTGATTGCATTGATTGCACAACAACACATTCATATTTAGGCTTTTTAACAGATTAAAAAAAGAATAGGAACACTTTTTAGACAAAATATTGGAAAACTAATGTAAAAATGTGTGAAACAATATTTGGCTGAACAAATACTGTCACAAGAGAGTTACTTCATCCATGCCTGAAGTGGATTTTCTGCAGAAATAACTGCAGTTATTTGAAATGAAGCGATCATAAATACAGGGCTGACAGTTCTCAGATCACAGTCACAGTGCAACATATCAGGCACCTACATCTCTTTTAATTGACTGCTAAGATCTCAATGATATGTATGTATTTGTATTGGCTTGTATTTGTATTTGTACTATCTGTCTTTTGAACGCAGTTGTGGCAAATACATAATCTAAACATGCAATATGATATGATAGAGGATAATTTATTTTCAGAACTTCACTTCTTTTATCCCCCAGTGTGTGTACAGTGTGTATGAGCTCATAAATCTCGAGGAGGATCAGTTGCTGTTGAGCATTAAAATGTAACTGGTATTTTGTTTTTCTTCTTTGTTTGTTTGTAATGTCTCGATGTGATCCCTGTTTAATCTGTAAATGGACTCTCACTAAAACTTAACCACCCTTTTAACAATATTACATCAAATTTACTCAATGCAGGTTAGCTCAGTATAGTCTGAGAGTTTGTAATGTTTAGCTTGCTAGGTGACACTGGATTATAGAAACAGTGGGGCCATTTGAAGGTTTAACACTCTGTCTCACACTGTCCAAGTGAGCTTTGAAACTCTAACAGAATGCTTTCACCCAACTAAAAAGCTTTTTTACTGTGTCATAGAACTAATTTAGCAGCCTCTATCTCATCAACTATTAGAAAGCTAACGTTAGCATGCTAATGTTAGCACCTTGTCACTTGACAACCATCTTTAAACCCCTTGGGGTTATTGGCATTTTCTTAAGCAATATCTTAAAGACTGATTATAATTATATTAATCAATGATATATGTATATATGTACCCTATCTCCTCCTTAACAGTTTGGCCTATCTGAACGAAACTTTGCATGATCATCACAGAGATTAACATCTTTTTTTTTTTTAAAGATTTATTATAAATCCCAAATCTTTTGATTTTAGTATATATTATATTCAGCTTATCATCCCCCTGAAAATTTGGTTTTATAGTCGCCGTTTCTTGCACGTGCCATGCTCAACCCATATTACTCACGTAGCTTAAAGGTCATCAAAATTTGTGTCTGCAACTGAATTTTGTTTGAATTGCCACTAAATGCAATATGAAGAATTAGAAATAAAGTCCTTAAATATCACAGAGAGACAGCTAAACAAACGACAATTCATTCAACTAAAGTCAAAGACGTTTTGGACGATCATCAGGCCTGCACGGACCCTACGGCAAGTACTGCTAAACTTTTTGTTAAACTTTATTTGGAATTTCAAAATGTTTTGTGGATGTTGGTAACAATTCCTGTGTTATATACAGAATAATATAAATGAATTACAATGAAGGCAGCAGTTTGGGGTTAAATGATGACCCTGCGGGTAACTTTAGACTGACAGCCTGGATGTGAATCCAGTAGGGTACAATGTGTATTACAATTGGGATCGTAAATTATTTACCAGTAATTTTTACTGGCCATACCAACATTATGACATTCCATGTAAACATCAAAACCAACGTTTTCAGGTTAGGTTTTGGTTGTCTTTAAAACTGAACAGGTTTCTATTTAGCTGGACTATGTAGCTTGCGGGGAAGATAAACAAAATACATATGTATTTATTATCACAATATAAAGTAGTACAATTGAAGACACTAAGCAAAACAAGATAACTTAACCACGCATGTCTGTGCCACTCAGACACTGGCAGAGATAATTAACAGTTATTACATTACTTTTCCCAAGTTTTATAAATATACTGGACTAGCGCAAACATTTTGAGATAAAACTACTGACATTTTTGATACAAAATGCCTGTTACAGGCATACGCAATGACAAGTCAGGATCTCTTTAATGCCTTATTGCCAGTATCCACTTTGCTTGTTTGAGTTTTGCTTTTGGCTAGCGCATGGAGACAAGGAGTCACGTTCACACTATACCATTCAGATGTGGGTGGATCTAAAAGTGCACCAATGAGATCTATTCTCAGCAGGGTAAGCTACCCCCTGTTGGTCCTTTAAATCTTCACAGTACTGTATCTTTCTGAGGAATGCCTCAGGCCAAGATAACACTTAATTAACCAGCTGTTGACAGTCTCATGTTTCATGTGGCAACCATGAGTCATTCTTTGACTGTAACATCAAGTGGTAACCTCAAGGACTAAAAATGAAGCTGACGCTGAAGTTCCAATAAGTTCCTCTAATGGCCATTTCAAATGCACTATCTGACGTATAACATCACTTTTGGTTTCTGGTATCAGTTAGTCTGTTAGGCTGTGTGCAGTTGACGCAGTCTGTCTATTGCACTAGTAGAGTATCTGGATTTATGTTGTTAACCAAGGTTTCTAGCATCATCATAGCTTCAGGTTATAAAAAACAGATTTTATGGTTTCAATAAAAGCCCCAAACCAATTGACAATGTCATAGCAGCTACATGAAAATGTTCTATGGAGTCTAAGGTGAATAACAATGCTCACAAACAGTCAACTGTGACAGGATGATCTATGTTGTTAAGCTAAATAAATCAAAAGACATGTTATTTTCTATGTCTTTGTGTAGTTAAAGCAGCAGCTGGACTCCCCTGGCATCATTGTTGCTGAAGTTTGCAGGAACTGGCTAAATTTGGTTTCAGTGGTTTGATTGTTTAAAGCACAGGCTGCAAACAGTCATATACAGGAGACTTTTGAATAGCTAGAAAGGTGAGAGGCTGGTAACAAGAAAACTCATGAAACATGGCACGGCGAAATAAAGTGTGACCTACTGAAATACAAGTGGCTTGAAATAAAATTGACGAGGAGGTGGCAAGACTTTTGAAAGATGTTGCTATGAAAGAGAAAGTCAAAGTGGAGACAAAAATAAAACCCTTGAAAATGTTATGAAAATATCTTTTTTAAAAACAGTTTTCCTTGTTGTTTCATTTACTCTTTGCATTTTACACTTTTCTACATTTTTTTTTTTTTCAAATTTAACATTAAATACTCAGGATTCTTAAGGTGACACGTGACTGCCTTACACCATTTTCTTCTCCGTTGCTTACAATTAGACATTACCTGAAATGTAACCCGATTTAAGGCCAATTTATATACTGATAACTATGTGACTTGACAAGTAAATTAAAATCAGTTATCTGCTAGCTTCTTCTACCTCTGGTTTTCTCAAGAATGCTTTATAACTAAATGCACTGCAGTTCGGACTAGGATTTGTTTTTGCTGTGTGAACGTATTTGGGCTCATTTTATTTTAAATGACAAATCTCTCTTGTTAAACTCCTTTAGTCTTTGTGATTGTCTTTCTAAATGTAAAACTGTGTTTTCAGCCAAACAACATGAATCACGGCAATGTGTTGCAACGTGTGCCTGGGAGCAACCAGTCCTCACACTCATCTCCCCTTGCTGCTATCTTGTGAACAGAGACGTGGAGAAACAAGAGCTTTCGTCTGCCTACCCTGAGGGAGCAGATACGACTTCACAGCCAAAGAATGACTCGATTCTGTAAGAGGAGCTGGCTCTTTATTTTGGTTTGTATATTTTTCTAACTTCTTCCTGTTTGCTAGCCAATTTTCTAACCACACACTTCTACTGTTTTGGTCAACACCAGTTAGACATTAGTCTCACCTCCATTCTGAAAGAGTTATTCTGTGCTGTTGTGCAACACCCAACAAGATCAGTTTTTGTTACCATGAACATCACCCATCTGAAAATTTTTTGTCCTCTGTACTCTCTGTACTGAAACTGTGGACGCTGCTTTCCTGTTTGATTACTATAAAATATGTTTCCCTGTGATTCTTTCTGAAATCCAGTCAAGGGTAACTGGAGGCTTCTGCATCATTGGGTTGTGAAATCACAGTGGTGTTTCTGTTTATAATACACTCTTATTATCCTTGTAGTGTAGTTAAGGAAGTAGCCACTTACGTTATCAGATTGCAGTATATTATACATGTCATACACTCAATGGCTGCTTCATCAGGTACACCTGTTTAGCTGCTTGTTAATGCAAAAATCTAATCAGCATTTAGTCATGTGGACATGGTTGAGACAACCTGCTTAAATTCAAATGGTAATTTACGTGACTTTCAACGTGGCATGGTTGTTGAAGCCATCTCTAGGGTTTACAGAGAATGATCTGAAAAAGAGAAAATATCAAGTGACCTGCAGCTCTCTGGGCTCTCTGGCTCTTTGATACTAGATCTTAGAGGGGAATGGCCAGACTGCTTCAAGCTGACAGGAAGGCAATAGTAACTCGAATACCCACTTGTTAAAATCAAGATATGCAGAAGAGCATCTCTGAATGCACAACATGAACTTTGTAGCAGATGCGCTACAGCAGCAGAAAACCACACTGGGTGCTACTCTTTTCAGCTAAGAACAGGAAACTGAGACTACACATGGGCTGACCAAGATTGTACAAGACTGGAGAAGACCCTGTTTTCAGGTTTCAATTTGTGGTGCAACATTTAGATGCTAGGATCAGATTTGGCGTAAACAAAATAAAAACATGGATTTACTGTGCCAAAAAGCTGCTGGTTGAGCTATAATGGCATTTATATTTTCTCAGCTTTCTAAAGCTCAAAATCACCATAAAATGGTTTCTTGAACATGACAATGAGCTCACTGTACTCAAATGGCCTCCACAGCCACCCCGTTGCAATCCAGTAGAGAGGGAGATTTGCATCATGCATATGGAGCTGAGAAATCTGTGTGATGGCATCATATCAATATGCACCAAAATTCCCTGAGGATTGTTTCCATCATGTAGTTGGATCAATCTATGAATCTATGTAGAATTAAGGCAGCTCTGAAGGCAAAAGAGAGTCCAACCCGGTAGCAAAATGTACCTCATGAAGTAGCCGGCAAGTATATACAACATGCAGCAGGTAGTAGTATAACATGTAGAAGGATGAAGCCCTTTTTTGTGTATTTGAGGCAAAACTCTGCTGTAAGAAATTTCTTTTTATGCACATTATTGCCAAAAGTATTCCCTCACTATCCAAATTATTGAATTCTGGTGTTTCAATAACTAACATGTTCACAGATGTATAAAATCAAGCACCCAGTGATGCAGACTGCTTCTACGAGTATTTGTGAAAGAATGGGTCGCTCTCAGGAGCTCAGTGAATTCCTGTGTGGTACCGTGCTAGGATGTACAACAAGTCCACTCGGGAAAGTTTCTCACTACTAAATGTTCCACAGTTGACTGTTAGTGGTGTTATAACAAAGTGAAGTGATTGGGAAAGACAGCAACTCAGCTATGAAGGGGTGGGCAATGTAAAATCTCAGAGCGGGGTCAACGGATGCCCAGGAGCAGAGTGTACAGATGTCGCTAACTTTCTGCAGAGTCAGTTGCTACAGACCTACAAACTTCATTTAAGCTTCAGATTAGCTCAAAAACAGTGCGTAGAGAACTTCATGGGTTTCACTAGCCAAGTAGCACGCATCTAAGCCTTACATTACCAAGCGCAATGCAAAGCTTTGGGTGCAGTTGAGTAAAGCATGCCACCACTGGACTCTAGGGCAGTGGAGACATGTTCTCTGGAGTGAGGGAACAGGCTTCTCCACCGGCAATCCGATGAACGAGTCTGGATTTGTTGGCAATTTCATGCTCCCAACTTTGTGGGAACAGTTTGAGGATGGCCCTCTTCCTGTTCCAACATGACTCCACACCAGTGCACAAAGCAAAGTCCATAAAGACATGGATGAGCAGGTTTGGTGTGGAAGAACTTGACTGGCCTGCACAGAATCCTGACCTCAAGTCAATAGAACACCTTTGGGATGAATTAGAGCAGAGACTCACTGAAGTTCATGTGTATGTGAAGGCAGACAAGACTTATTTTTGCATTTACTGTTTCACTTGATTCTATTTCTATTCCGTTTTTTCATGACATATGTTCCTAAAAAAACAAAACAGAAAATGACCAACGAACCGAACAAATAAACAAAGCCCAGTGGAAGATTCTTTGGTTTAATGCCTGCAAGTGAGTTTGCTGACTTTATTTAGGCTCAACTCAAAATCTCAGACTTCAAAAGTGTTGATAGATTTGCCTTTCACAATGTGCAATTTCCAATTCCAGAATTTCTGTTTTAAAGACTATTGGAAAGAAGAATTGGGAGAATACCAGGCAATATCAGACATTATGTAAACAAGCCATGTGCCCCTCTCAGTCTGGTTAATTCATTAGTGGTGATATGTTTACTGCTGTTTTGCAATTTTACTACAGAAAAGTACAATAGGTCATTTAACAAACTTTTTATCCCCTTTCTTGAAATCACAAGGCCACACAAGAAACACATAAAAGAAAAAAGGTGTGTGAGTTAGTTGCAGCTTTTATGCCAAAATATGGGAGGATATAATCTAAGGAGTAAGATAAAACTGAGTTGTAAAACTTCTGGGGAATTTACATGCACAGATTAGTAGAGGAAGTAACAAATAAAGAGCAAGAAGACTTTACGTCACTTTATGTCCTCCTCCACAGGAAGCTTTCTGCAGCCCACAGCCTAGATCGGAAATTCTATTTTTGTAGGTTTGCCACATCACGACATGCAGGAAGACATGCTTCAGAGGTTTATTTGGAAGCGTTGTTTCAGTCAGGCTTGACCACATTGTTTTATAACAGGAACTTGTTGTAATTAGGGTTTTCTTTAAAGACTTGGGGGTTAATAAATAAAAACATGGAAGTGGAAGGAAACCAAATTGGTTTAGAGTTTATGTAAGCAATGAGAGAGTGGTTTTATGTCTTAGTCTAGAGCTTAACAATTGTAGTTGCATTTTAACCATATAATTGTATAACTTCAGAGGCAGTCTAACGCAAACATTCAGTGAAATAGCTGGGTGACGTGTTTAGGATATTAATTGTCTGATGTGAGAGATGATTTTATAGCCCACAAGGGAGAATACACAATAGATCTGAAGCTGAAGAGAAAAGCAGCAATAGAAATGTGGCACACACTGCCCTCTGCAGACTGGGGGTTGTCTTTTCAGAAAATGTCTGTAATGTAAATATAAAATGTGTGAAACGTAATGTAAGCATAACAGATGTGCGTGTGCTCAGGATCTAAAATGAAAGGCATAAAAAAAAAATGCTTTAATTCACAGCTTGTCTTTTCCTTTCAGCTGCCACCAGGATGCTGTGTCAATGTTAAACAAATGATAATGGATTAGGGAAGGCAGACATGTACCAGGGATGTTATAGATCAGACTCTGATTTTGCAAAATTAAAATATGGAAAATTTCTGTATGGGATCGCAACACACTTGTCTAACAGAAAAATGCCTGATGTTAATTGATTATTTTGATTCTACACAACATGTAACACACACTCAGACATTTTATCAGTAGACTTTAAACTCTAATACTGAGCCACAAGTGCCATTTAATATTCTGGTTTTACTACATTAATCGAGCCATTTTTAAACTCTGTTTTTGCTCATCTTAAGTAATTGCACTTGTTTTGGTGTCAGGTTGATTTTTCACTTTAACACATTTATTTTGTCATATTCTGCTTCCCTGAACTACAATTTCACTTATTTAATCTATTGGTTATGTGTAACTTAAAATTTTTTGAATTTTATTTTTTTTTAATTCTTTTTAAAAAATGTTCCTAACTCTGGGACATACAGAATATCTCGTGGTATATTTATCTTATGTTAAGACTAGGACTTGGTCATTTAAAAATGAATGTTCTTCTTTTTCCAGCAGAATGTGATTTTGTTGCATCAGCCAACCCATCTTAAACTTAAGGTCATGGACTGAGGCCTTGACATCCTGTTGGAAGACTGAATGATACAATTTTGAAGTCACTTTAAGGCATCCAGGCCACAAGGCTCCTCAACCATGTTGTCTCCTCCAGGGGAGTAGCAACCTTCTTGACTTTTTGCCGTGTGCAAACAGAACCCTTTAAGCATCGTGCATCTCTAATATGTTTTTTAATTACATGCTTCTAAAAGTGTCTTTATGTGCCCCAGATATAACATAAATATAATTTTTGCAGGAACAAGATGATTCTCAAAGAGCTATTAGCTGGGAACTTGGCACATATCAGCAAGTGTGCAGTGCGTCCTTAAAAACATTTGAGTGGACAAATGGGAGACAGACCTGACACAGGACCTTCCGTTCATCCATCTACTGCTCAATGAAACCTCATCAGAGGCTTCATCAGGAGAACGGTCACCGTGTTTCTGTTCTTAAGAAATACCAAGGTCTACAAAATTACACAACAACTGAGAACCGAGAACCAGTGTAAATACAAAACAGTCTTATGGAGAGATGAATCTAGATTTGAAATTTTCAAATCAAATTATGGTCATACATACATACAGAAGATGTCAGGAGAGATACAACAGTGAGACTGCATTTGAGCCCGTCTGTTTGGGGATCTTATCAAAACTAATGAAATTAAGAATGGAGAAAAGTACCATCAGATTATGATCAACCATTCAGTACCATCTGGAAAGCATCTGATTGGCAACCGCTTCATTTTTTAGTATAACAATGATCCCCAATACACTGCCAATACAATAAAAGCAAAGACTGAAGAAGTCACTTGGATGAGTGACGAAACGTTTCTCCCACAAAACGCTACGTCCAGATGAACAGAATCAACTTTTGGAGAATAAAAGCAATGCAACACCATCAACCATTGATGGGCCTCCCTAGAGCCCAGACCTTAAGGTTCTTAAAGCAGTGTAGGATCATCTTGACAAAGAACAGAACAAAAGGCAGAAGAGCAAAGAAGAGCTTTGAATGTCCTTCCAGAAGCGTGGAGAACTATTCCCGAAGACTACAGATATTACAAGAAGGCCGTGTTAAAAAATAAAGGTGCTCATATTTTTCTAGGAAAGTCAGAAATGAGTTTTTCTTAGATGATTACTACACCACATTTTGCTCATTAAATCAGAGAATCAGAAGTGACGGTAAGTTGTATTCATGCAGGCAGCAGTTACACTTAATGATACATATTGCAACAAATCCACTGGACTAGGATCACAGTTTAACACAGGTTTATATTTTATTTAAAACGGTCACTGTAGAATGCACTCTGTCCTCCATCCACAGGAGAGCATTTACTCTGCTAATAATGTACATCGTGACATCTAGGGGATTATATTATTTCCTTGTCTTACAAATGACATTCATCCAAACAAACAAACAAAAATAGTTTTTGTGGAAAAAAACCCACAAAGCTACAGAAACGTTAACTCTCACGTCAACTACAAAACAATGTCAATCCCCTTTGGTTACTGCAGTTTTAACTTATACTAATAGTCACAATGGCTAAAGGCACAAAGTAACTGTACATATAGTATTTCTGAAATACTTTGGCTTAACTGAATACGAGACTTTTGGTCTGTAGCTAAATGACGCAGTAACAGTGATAGTGGATACAGGGTGCAAACTGTGCCAACAGGCAATTCACAACTACATTCTTACCTGAACCATCTTGAAAAACAAATAAGAAAACTACAGCAGACTTGGCATATTGCACGTTGCGTACTGTGATTCAAAGTGCTGCACCAATCTCATCAAGACTCTTCAAATTAAAAACGAGATTTTTTTTCCCCTCCCTCTTCATACTGTTCTGATCCGGTGAAACGGATGGGAGTATCTTAACTCTACCTCCTCCAAAATGACTAAACCTTGGAAATCTATCATCTGTCAAAACACGGAGCAGCGCAGGAGTAGTGCATGCTGACTTGGAATGCCCTGTTGGGAATGTTAGACTTTGGCTCCAGCGCCGTGGAGATGGTTTGGGTGTTGATGCTCTGGGGGCCGTTGGCATTGGAGTGGCTGAGGTAGGAGGCAGGCAGGTGGTTAGGGGCTGCGACTGGCTGTGGAGCTTGCTGGGGGTACTGCGCATTTGTTCGGTTGAGGTACTGAGCTGAGGTGTGGTAAACTGTCTGACCCTGCTGCTGCTGGTGCTGGTTGGGCTGCTGACACTTTTGCTTGTTGGCCTCTTTGACGTCACTGTCATGTGCACTGTGGAAAGAAGGGACAAAGAGTTGCACTGTTGATTAGCGAAGAGTCAATGCTGCACACCGAAGGCTGATGTGAATCTCTTGTACGTGTAAGGTGAAATGTTTATGCTACTGTGTGCTTCTGTTGTACTTCGGCTTCTTTTGTACTTCGGCTTCTTTTGTTCTGCTGTGCCATTGTGAGGCATCAGCGTCAAAACACTCTCAAAACTGAACCGGAGCACCTAACAGTCCTAAGTCATTTTAATCAACCGTGTTAAGTGTTCACTTTCATGTTCAGCATGTATACAAGTCAACTTTGTGCAAGCTTAATGTTAGATACACACATGAGTAGTTTCTCTGTGCACGGGATTAGGTTCTCCCATGCGTAGCCTGTGAGGCGCTGCAGTCGGGGTGGCCATGTAGGGGACAGGTGGAGGATCAGACGTGAGGCGGCCACACACGCAGCAGCCACCAGTGAAGGTGCAAAACACAAAAAGACATGATCTGAGGAGACAAAAAAAAAAAAACCCCAAATAAAACAAAACAAAAAC
>VUQG01020677.1:9291-20881 GCA_015106755.1 Etia nguti | reverse complement strand
TGACCATGGATGTTCACAGTGTCCAGTGGCTTATGACATCATGACGAGGAGTTATAGAGTCTAACTGCTGTTGGGATGAATGATCTGCGAAAGCGCTCCTTCCTGCAGCGAGGGTGTTTCAGTCTCTGACTGAAGGAGCTGCTCAGCACACTTACAGACTCATGCAGTGGGTGATGTGGGTTGTTCATGATGGATGTCAGCTTTACTAACATCCTCCTCTCGCCAACCACCTCCACAGACTCCAGAGGACATCCCAGCACGGAGCTAGACCTCCGCACCAGTTTGTCAATCCTGCTCCTGTCCCTGTCCGTGCATCCACTCCCCCAGCAGGCCACTGCATAGAAAAGGGCAGATGCTACCACAGTGTCATAGAATGTCCTTAATAGAGTCCTGCAGACTCCGAAAGACCTCAGTCTCCTCAGCAGGTGGAGTCGACTCTGGCCCTTCTTATACAGGATGTCTGTATTTGTAGTCCAGTCCAGTTTATTGTTGAGGTGAACACCCAGGTACTTGTAAGAGTCCACTATCTCAATGTCTTTCCCTTGGATGTTCACCAGTGTTGTAGGGGGTGACTTCCTCCTGAAGTCTATGACCATCTCCTTTGTCTTGCCGGCGTTGATTTGGAGTGCGTTGGTCTCACACCAGCCAACAAAGTCACTGATGACCCCCCTGTATTCCTGATCATTCCCGTCTGATAAGCATCCAATGATGGCTGTATCATCTGAGAACTTCTGTAGATGGCAATTGTCCGAATTATAACAGAAGTCTGAAGTGTAAAGGCTGAACAGGAAAGGTGAGAGAACTGTGCCCTGTGGTGCCCCCGTGCTGCAAATTACCACCTCGGACACACAGTCATGGAGCCTCACATACTGTGGTCTGTTGGTAAGGTAGTCGATGGTCCATGCAGTCAGCTGTTTGCCTACTCCGGCTCCCTCCAGCTTCCCTCTCAGTAGTGCAGGCTGGATGGTGTTGAAAGCACTGGAGAAGTCAAAAAACATGATCCTCACAGTGCTCCCTGCCTGCTCTAGGTGAGAGAGGGATCGGTGTAACAGGTAGATGACAGCGTCATCCACCCCAATTCCAGAACGGTAGGCGAACTGCAAGGGGTCCATCGCTGAGCCCACCAGTTGCCGAAGGTGGTGCAGGATGAGCCTTTCCATGGTCTTCATCAGATGAGAAGTCAAGGCCACAGGCCTGAAGTGGTTGGGCTCCTTGGGGTGTGCGATTTTTGGCACCGGAACCACACAGGAAATCTTCCACAGTTCAGGAACCCTCTCCAGGCTCAGGCTCAGGTTGAAGATGTACAGGGCCACCTGACAGAGCTGGTCTGCACCATCTCCATCATTGTTCCACAATCTGACGCCATTGTTCGACAGTTGCCAAACACAGCATGCTCACTTGTGACCACCTGTTACTGTTTTAAGACTAAACTGGATATAGTTTTGTTGGGCTCCAATTAAAGCGCTGTAGTAGTGTTTACATGTAAAATTCAACATATGTAATAAATGTATTAATGAATCAGTACCATATCATATTATCCTTCTGCATAATACCTACTAGTGCCAATATTTTGTGTATTTGCAAGAAAACCCCCCACTTTTGAACATCTCCATCTTGTATTCTCAAACAAATAATGACAAGAACTTCTTGCAAAATCTGCTATGCATAGATCTGCATTCATACACAGTAACCAAATACAATAAACCCTTTATCTACACACACATGAATATGCCTCTCCTTCACACCCCCACACACACACACTCCAAAGCAATGCACACAGAACTAATTGAGTGGATTTCAGATTTCACTTCCTCACAACTGATACACTGGAGATCCCTAAACAAATTTATCCAGCTTTTACACAAATCTCTCCCCGGCGTCTTAGATCCATGCCCCCACCCAGCTCTCCTTCTCCTTCTGCCGCTCTTCTCCCCCCATCTCTCTCCCTCTCTCTTTCTCTCTCTCTGTCTGTCTGGCTCTTGGGAAGCTCAACCATTTACACTAGCTGACCTCATTTAGCCACTGATGGAGATGGAAGGAGGTAAAGAAAGGAAGACAAAAAAACATATCTAAGTATATGTGTGTGTGTAAGTCTCCTCACCCCCTCCCCCTCTCACTTGGCTGTTTGCTTTAATTTGACCTGCTGGCTGCGACCATGAGCTCATAGTTTATTTTGATAAATTGAAGGGGAAGCCCCACTAATAAATCAGGGCTCATGATGAAGAAAAGCCTTAAATAGGGTATTAAGATTTATATCAGACTCCAGTAGTACACTGACAAGTACACAATTACTCCTTCTTCTACCTGTCTCTCTTTTTCACGAGCACACTGATTCCATCTTTCTCTCTTGCTCTCTCCTGCGCTCTCGCTCAAGTCAAATTGTCCCTGCTTCTTTCATGGCACTGAGAGGATGATTTGTCATCAGTGCTCTAGAAAGTGTAGGAGTGAGGGAGTGGGGAGCAAAAAACGTGAAGCAAAAATGGAAAGGGTGAAGGGGATAGAGGAAAAAAAATAGAGTTGGAGAGCGGAGGGGGGTTCTCTGCTGCAGTCTTTCTGTTATTGGCTCAGTGGCCAAGTGTGAATGCAACACACCGGGCTTCATTACTGGAGCGCGAGGACTATCTGTGCAACAGAAAGAAGGACGGGGAGCCTGCGTGTCTGTGAGGGAGCATATATGTGTGCGATCTACATTTGTAGCGAGATGCAGGACTGAATTTGTGTGCCTGCGCCAGGAAGCATGCACATATACGTGTGTGTGTGTGTGTGTGTGTTTGTGGCTTCCTTAGATCTGCAACGTGAGCACACACGCTCACAGTGACTTATTTACTCCAGAGGCGAGGCTCTAACCCCAGGTACAGAGCCCTGCACAGAATAATTGCTTTTTTTCATCCCTCTGCATCATGCCGTCTCTTTGTTCCTAACCGCTCACACGCAAGAAGCGAAATCTATTTGTGAGTGAGAACGTGCCAGCATGCAGATGAATAAATAAGAGTGAGTCTGGCTGCCTGCGAGTATGTGCATCTGAATGAATATGAGACCCAGTCTGTGTTTGTGTTTAAAAGAATATTCATACATTTTAGTCCTTATTTGCTGTCTCAGCCAGAATTAGATGTGGAGATAAATATTAATTTGATCTTTTGTGTAAATATGCAAAACATTTTAAAAAGGCTTAGCAGAAAGACAGTACGTGGATGGGAACCAACTCACCTATCTCACAGAGTTACCTCCATCTTTACATTGCACACAGTGTTGAAATGGATATTAATCTCAACTAACTCTCAGTGAGACATAATAAGCTGCTTTGCTTGAATGTGACACTTTTCCTTTAAGCTGCATTAGTGCCGTCTGTGTTTTCAAATATGCTTACATCCTCTTTGAAACCATGAAGCTATGCAAATCTGTAACAATTACCAGTTCAGCATTCAACCATCAATTCATTCAGTTTAAAAAAAAAAACCCAGCTCCGATATCTGGTCTATTAGACTGTTGAGTAATGCTTTTAACTCCGTTCCCATAATTAAACCCAGTGTACAATTGAACACTCAAAGGCGGGTTACATGCGTTGCGTAATGATTGCAATTAAGGGTCACACACAATGCTGGGGCTGCTTTCGGAGTCGCCACGCGTGACGCTGGCAATTAATTGAAAATGCAAATACACAAGCTGATGAATGAGAATAGTGCTGGGTCTACACTGCATGAAAAGACTATCCGCTACACTTCACAAGGCTGGGGGGGAGGGGGGTGATGCGCCTTCTATTCCTTCAGAGAGGAAATCAAACCAATTGGATATGAAGCATCGCCGTGCCGCTGGGGAAAGCGTGTTGTTTGCTGAGACAGTGTGATACGGAATACCTCAGGCGCAGACACAATAAGAAGCTGATTAGACAACAACAGGGTCATGGAAAAATGCTCTTTTTTAGTTTAGATTTGCAACTTACAAAAAAAAGAGAGGCTCCTTTATCTTATTGATATAAGCTTCAGCAGAAAACTCCTAGTTTAGTAGTTTATCGGTCAGACGCAGCCTTTCTGTGATCAGTCACGCTGCTGCTGTAAACTGCAACCACACACTGCTCTCAGTTTGCAAAGTACTTGGATGTCTGAAAAGTACCACACTAATAAAAATAGACAGGCGGGCGCAGGCAGACAGACAAATGGACACACAGCCAGAGCCGCTGTGTGCGGTTGTCTTGACAACAGAAGAAGAGCAGAACCCTGAGAGTGGATGGAGATCGAGACATGAGGAGGGACGGACAGAAAAAGCATTCCTAAACCCCCGCTAACACACACGAACCATTAGAAAAAGAAAAAAAAAAAGTCTCTGCTACGGCATCAACCTTTGCAGAATAGTCGCCTCTATTTGTCAAGATCCACTGACAATATGAAATAATGGAGACTGGCTATTTTAATCAAAAACTGTTCATTCAGCCCATTATGTTATCTACACTGATTTCACCCCAACTGCCATTCTAAGAATGCTTAATGAGCTACCAGCAATGCACTGAAAAGTTGCCCATTATCCTTGATTGCTGTAACATCCTGATCATCATCCTACCCGACATGAACCCTGACATTAGTCTGTGCTGCAGTCCAAAATAAGAAATCTAAGTGTGAGCTTCAAAACGAGTAACTATTATGTTTCTGCTCTGAGTGTTACTGTGCACTACACCGATGTACGTGTGTGCTATTGAACATGTCTAGATGCATTCATCTCTGCATAATACTACACCAGAAATAACACTTAAGCTGTCTGTATCTTCTCGAGTGGAGAGGCTCAAGTATCTCAGGGTCTTGTTCAAGAGTTAGGGAAGAAGGGAGCGGGAGATTGATCGATGGAGTGTTTTTAGTGATGCAGATGCTGTACTGGTTTGCAGTGCTGAAGCGTGAGCTGAGCATAAAAGCAAAACTGTCGATTTACTGGTCGGTTTGTGTTCCTATCTATGATCACAAGGTGATGACAATGACCAAAAGAATAAAAGCATACAAGCTTCGGAAATGAGTTTTCTCAACTGGTGTCTGGGCTCAGTCTGAGAGATATGATGACAAACTCGATCACCCAGGAGGGTCTCAGAGCAGGGTTTGTTGTATGGTACCACAGTTGTGTCCAGTTGTGTCCAGGCTCTAGAGAGGGATTTCCAACCTACGCAAATGTGCTCCTGCACAACTCTCTGAAGAACAGCGACTGTATGTCAAACGCAAAAGGAAGCAACATCAGCGTTCAAGTGCAAAAAATCAAAGATTACAAAATACAGTGAGGCACAGACGGTGGAGACTTTTCATTGTTTTTAATACTCGGATCCTTTGCTCTTCTCCACAGCTGGCATGGACAAACAGAAGCACAAGCAACAGACTGTTTGTACCCCATATTTTGGACATGTCCTCCTTCTGGTAACAGTCATTCTCTACAGATAGATGGCCAGTCCACATAGCTGCCCACGGACTGCCAATAGAGAACCATGTTGAGCCCATAAATATAGTTTTTGTCATTCGTGCATCTTGCGAACATACCTTCTGGACGCCTCGATGAGGTATTCTCAGACATGTCTGCCTTGGACATGCTCAGCTTCAGTATCCCCCCAAAAGAGCAGAGAGAAAATGGTAAGCGCCTTGCTACTAATCTCCTAACTAATTATTCATTTGCAAAGTGGTGACTGAGCATCTGCTAACGCAATCAGACATGAGCAACCAAGCGAATGATCCCTTTAAAGACAACTTAACTTTCAGAGTTTAAATATCTCATTTCCACTAACAGACTTCATGGTATGCCTCCTTTTCAAAATAAGATAGCTGGAAATGGAGCAGTAAAAATAATATGGATTTTCAGTTTCCTTTGACAAACTGTCCTTATTATAACAAAACAATGTAATATTCACAAATAAGTTAGGTCATCTACAAATGGTACAGTATAACAACAGCTTCATAAAGGTAATTATCTTTTTTAGCTGTTACCTTTAAAGGTTGGATTATCTAGACCCCTTAGCTTATTTCGATCTGAATGAAATTCAGTCTAAATTATAATTTTAAAAAACATGGTGGTGAAAACACAACTACAAAGAAACAGCTTGAAGACTTCTGCTCCGCCTTTCCTCAATGTGGCATGGCACAGCACGGCACAGTGTGGCTGGGCCTGGCACAGAAAGCCAGACCACCTGGCTGATGCCAACTGTGATGTATAGTTCTGCCTTGGCAGGGACCCCCTGCACAGTGACACAAGAGCATCAGGAGGGTCTCATGAAGAACAGGCGCTTAACATCGTGCCTCTCCATCTCTGTTAACCTCCTCTGTGCAAAAGGGGGTGGACCCTCTCATATGCCAAGCAGCATACACACAAATGCACCAAATGCACACACTGTGCATGTCTTTGCACACGCATGGTGACAGATGGGGGATGAAGTTGTCAGACCCTTGCTCGGTGGTGCTGTAGACCCTTGTCGGCTGGCTGCTGCTTGTTAATGTGTTAATTAGAGTACTTGCTCCTCCTGTTAGGTAATTACAGTCAGTCTGGGCTAGGCCACTCATCAGGGGCCACTGAATGCAAGATAGTCGGGCAGACAAGGGCGAGTGAGGAGACATATGGCTGAGATGGTATGTGTTGCATTGATTCACCAAAGAGTGAAGAGCGTTACAAATCTGGCCAACACTAAAGATCATGAAATAAAGATGTGACAAAATTAGTTTGTTAGTTTAACATAAAGGATCACAGGGGCATTTTTAAATGTTGGTGGATATCAGATGCAAATGATCAGTTCTTGTTCCTTTATTTCCTCTTACTTAAGAGAGACTTCACTGAAAGTAGTGCCATCTTTTTTTTAGAAAGGCTCCCAATCTGTAGAACCACATTCAGATATAAGCCAAAGCAGTTTGGGGTTAAGAGCCTTGCTCAATGGATGAGGAAGGGTTAAATGCTGGTTATTACTTCCCTAATGAAGATTTATCCTGCTGGTCTGGGGACTGAACTAGTACCTTTGTCAAATGCTTTAGGGGACTTAGCAGTATTTTCCCTACAGATCGAGAAAACCCCCCCAAAAAATACCAAACATATTGGCCTCCATAAAGTCTGCATAAATTCATGTGAGCGTTACTATATCATGGAGCGGTAATGCAGTTTTAGCATAGATTCATTTTAAAACATCTACATGTCTGCATTACACCACAAGAACAACTATGACAATAATGTATGCAGATTTGATTGCCAACGTGATGGTTTTTATATTTCTTATGGAAATGAATGGAAACCAGGACATCTGAGGTCAAATTCATGAAACTTTGCATAGATTCATAGCAACAACTCGATATATGCAAAAAACAAAAAAAAATGAAATATGCAAAAGTGTTCTTTTGTCAGATTTACAAAGTTATCCCGGAGAAAGCCACAAATGGATGTACATCACCTGTTTGCAGATCAAACCTTCCGGCTCCGATGCTCGTTAGACCTCAGTCAGCAGAATGGCAGAGAAGGAGAGCAGTTGCTAATTAAGTCTCGTTGGCGAACACCTGTGATTATACACAACTGTTACGCATGACTGTAGTTATTTAAAGTGAATTTGTGGCATATACTTAGAAACCATCATTAGGCTCACATTTGAGTCATTGCTGTTAAAAGTCAGAAAGTTTATCAGAAATTACCTTAAATTTAACTCTGACTTTAACATACTTTAAAAAGTTCTTCAAAACTCTGGATGTAACTGTGTTTCTACACAATAACAAGTCTGGGAAATATTTAGCAAACTAAAATAGAAAAAAAATCATTAAACATAGAGCCATAGAGAAAACAAACAGCTTTTTTTTTTTTTTTTTTTTTTTTTTTTTTACTGTGAAGAAGGCAGATAGGGCAATAAATGAGGTGACAAAGGGGAAAAAGATAGACATAATTTGCGTGGTAAAAAATGAGCAGGGTGCAGGAGAAGGTAAATGAAATGTTAAATAAATTTTTTTTTTAAAAAGCAGGATTTTAAAGCACACTGAGTGGACGTCAGATAAGCGCTAGGAGGGGTGGAATGGTGCCGGGGTGTCGTCATCTTTGCCGTTATCTCTGGCTCTCTCTTTCCCGCTCCTGCAGGAAGCAGCCAGTTCATTTGCCTATGAGTGCCTGACAGAGGCGATTAAGAGCAGTTTGTTTTATAGACGTGGGCTAATTGAGTTGGCTAGATTGCCGTCGCTCGGTTTGCTCTCTCCATATTGGAGATTACATATTTCCTTTTTTCATATCTTGGTGCTGCAGCCGCCCAACCCATCTATCTCCATTCCTTCTCTCTTCCATTCCTTCTCTCCCCCCATGTAAAGTGAGAAGGGGCTTTGGTCCTATGTCTAATTAGTGCTCCTCTCCATCACTCTTCTTTTGCCTTGTTCACGACTACATCCTTGCCCCAGAGACCTTGCTTCGCCTCTTCTTTCTCTGTCTCTGACCCCTAATTCTCATTATCTACTCCTCTCTCTCCCTTCTTCCTCATCGTTTCCTCTTTGCACCACTCCATCCTTTACCCTCTCCATCTCTGTCATTATTCACCCACCCCCTACCTCTGTTACGCTCTCTCTTTCTTTTCCTCACCCCCCACAACATCTCTCGTTCTCTCCTTCTCAATGAGTTAATTAGGCTCATCTCTGGCACCCTCTTGCCGAAGCCTGTGCCCACAGGGCCAGTTGCAGAACTCCGCTGATGATTGGGGAGCTCTATTTTTAGAAGACAACAGAAAGTGGAGAAGCACAATGAAGAAGAGAGACAGCTGAAGGTCATTTGGTACTTTCATTTTGAGCCTATCTATCTGAATGTGGAGAAAGCAAAGGCAGAAAAATAAAAAAGGAAGATGATGAATGAAGCAAACATCTTCCGCGTGGATTGGATCATTTAAGGCAAAACTCTGCTTATGCTGTTCTTTTAGACCATTTCTTTTAGAGGAACTACATGAAAAGCTTGTGATTTTCCTTTCACTTTTGAAACTAACTGGAAAGAGTAGTGTTTTTGTACACCTCAAAAGTAGATGGCATATGCTGAAGTTACAGCCCACTGTGTGCAATCATAAACTCATCTCTCTAATGAGCCAAGCCCTTTGAGAGCTCCGTCTGCATACTATAGCCAAGTCACGCCGTCATTTGCCATTCATACTAAAAACACACATCTTCTTGTGATATACTTTGTTAAATTGTCCGAGCAGCACATTATAACGCCATTGTTGTAGAAATAGACAACAGAGCTGCACCATATATAAAGATTTCTTTATATGCAACCTCGTAATCTCTCACAACTCATTGCCGCAGGGATAGAATGAATAATCCCTCGAAATTCCCCAAACATATAACAAACTGTGGGCAGAGAAAATTACAAATCTAAATATGTGGGACGATAAAAGCATATGCAAATGCTGCACCATATATCACAGCAAGTGCTGCAATGTGTTTTTCCCCCCTTTAGCCATGGTAGGAAGGAGAACAGTACAATGTTTTGATGTAGACAACAGCCGCATGCGCAAATTCACTGGATTACCTTTACTACAAAACAACACAGTTTCATGGCAGTTTGGGACATAGTCACAAAAACTGAATCTAGTCATTCGTTTTCACTGGCACAAAGTTTTCCCTCTTTTTTGTGTACAACAACACAAGAATGAAGCTCGCCATGCAGACTGCAGGCAAGCTAAGTACTTCCATCTAACTGAATTCTGGCCAAAAGAATCCATTGGCCCTATGAGTTTCTCAAGAATTTCAGCTCATGGCCTCCGTCAGGATAGTCCAGAAGGCCACGAGCCAAAACGCATTCGTCAAACAATAAAGTTACTCTATATACCACAAGTGTTTCTGGAGACTTTATGTTCTTCGTGGTGCATTTGTGCCAGAAACTTCTACTCTGTGTTTTCACAGCCCAGAACATGTCAGAGGAATTAACAGAAGGTGAAACTCTAGAAATGAAAAAACTCTTGCGAATGTCCTCAGCCAAGAATCAGTTACATGGAAATATTCACCTTGGCTTAGCCTCCTAGAACTCTTTTGATATACATACAGAATCAGTCTTTCAGAGTCTGTTTGCATTGGCCTTCATTCATTTTTACTGTACAATTTGATTTTCAGTTGCTAGTTGGTTACATTTAGGGATCAAACGTGCTCGGTTTGGATCATGACTTGGGTTAAAATTTACAAACTGATTCAAAGTTTTTCAATTTTTTTGATTTCCCAGGTGATATACATATTTGATGATGGCACTAAATATTTCTCCCATATTGTCTTCTCTTCACTGGCTCCCTGTTAAATCCACAATTGAATTTAAGCTCTTTCTCCTTACATGCAAGGCCTTTTTTAATGATCCCATCTTATCTCAAAGAACCCAGAGCACCATATCACCCCAATAGAGCACTTCACTTTCAGACTGCAGGCTTACTTGTGGTCACTAGGATATTTAAAAGTAAGCATTCAACATTCAGGCCCCTCTTCTGTGGAACCAGCTCCAAGTTGGATGTGGGAGACAGCCACCTTCTCTACTGATAAAGCTTATAGTTAGGGCTGGACCAGGTGACCCTGAATCCTCCCTTAATTATGCTGCAACAGGCAGAGGCTACTGAGCACTTTCACCTTCACTCACTCTTTTTCATTTATATTTTTTTAATATTATAATTAAAATTATACTTCACTTTGCAGTATTATGAATCTCAGGCTCACTTCCACATTGTGATTTTTTGCTCTTTCTCCCTTCACCCACAACAAATCACGGCAGATGGCCGCCCCTCACTGTGCCTTGTTGTGCCTGAGGGTTTATCCTGTTAAAAGGGAGTTTTTCCTTCCCACTGTCGCCAAGCGCTTGCTCATAGGGGATCTTTTGATTGTGGAGGTTTTATCTGTACTATTGCACGGTCTTTACTTTTCAATATAAAGCGCCTTGAGGCAGCTATTGTTGTGATTTGGTGCTATATATATATACACAAAGAGTAGAACTGAAATAAATGAACTAATTAGACTTCAGGCTCAAATAAAAAAAAAAATTAAAAAATGTGTCCATGCATGCTAACAAATAGGTAATTTTGTGATTCATTTATATTTTCCCATGAGATCTGAATAAAGTATGTGCTGCTTAAATAATTTGTAGTGATCTAGCAAAATTTCTAAATTTTAAGTCTGATTGAAGACCTGCTGGATGTTATTTGAGGCCACTATAATGTTCTGAATCTTCTCAGTTCAACACACCTGCACACACAATGACATGTCTACCTCTTCCGCCACTATCATGCTGGCTGGGGTTACATTTTTTAACTACTTTATTAATACACCAATTGCCTACTGTACCTTAACAAACAAGACCCCATGGCACACTTTCTTAATGACAAATATAGACAGTAGAAATAGCGGAGACTGTATGAGTGAAACCACCCGGAGTTCATTTACCCGTCTCCCTCTAATAAACAAAGCAATCACTGATAGTAAGAGACACAATTATGAGGTAATTACAGAAAATAACAGATTTTCCCTCTCTACCTTCCACGCTTGTTTCACACGGGTACCCCCACAGATTACAACAACAGCCCCTATCATCCCCTCCCCTCGTCCCCCCCCCCCCCCCCCCCCCCCCCCCCCCCCACACCCCCCCCCCCCACCCCCCTCTCCCCCCA
>VUQG01020673.1:86798-141664 GCA_015106755.1 Etia nguti | reverse complement strand
CTTGGAGAAGTAATTAGTAACTAATTACTATATTCAAGTAACTTGACCAACACTGCACCCAGCATCCGGACACTTACTTTGAAAATACTAAAGCTCCTTGTTGGTGGTAGTTAAGCTAGTCAGCCCCACCGTTTTGCTGAAAGCAGACAGCTTTGTTCAAAGAAGATTAACACACAAAAGCTTTTACTTGATTTATTGAATTACACAAACAAAATAAGACAAATATGGTAGAGGTTAGCAGTTCTGAGAAGTAAAGGTGGAATAAAAACTAAAATGTTTTTAAGATGTTTGTAGTTAATAACACAAAAATGGCAGATAAGCAATTAAACTATTGTAATTGTGCAAATCTGAATGTGGTCAACCACGAGCTACTGCCAAACACTGGTAAACTACTAACTACTACACTGCTAATTTTTAACGTATGTACTACTCCCCAAAACTTGTAGTTTTTGGAACAAGCACTCCACACATCCTCAGTGACAGAAATCTGAGGAGAATCTATGTGAAACGTCACAGCATTTCTTTCCCAAGTAACATTTTAGTCCATACAAGTCATTATTGCTCACCTCAAACAGCGTCATAGAACAGAGAAAAACCGCACACCTCAACCCGTGCTGCAAATCTAGTTTGATTTTGAAACTTACCTGCCGTCACTGGAATGAGTCAGCAGATCCAACCATTAAATCTGCAACAGTGAGATTGTGATGGAAACCTAAAGAAACAGAATCTTATTGAGCTCAGCTCTCTTTTTTCTGTTTTAGTGCACCCATAAAAAGAGTCTTGTTAAATTAGTGTTACACTGTTCAGGTTGCCTCAGTCCTGACTGCTGTTGTGATGGCTGAAAATGTGTGAATCAGACCACTGACAGATATCTTAGTCAGTCCAAGGCCATAAACATATCAGTACAAACGGAGCAGGTTTCATTTTGTTAAAAGAAAAAGACCTCTTGACTCCACTCAGGCTGTAATATTCTCATATATATGTATTATTCTGCCTAAAAGTATTTTTACATTCAAAGCGTGAAGGTTGTTTTCTTTCTGTGAAAACTACAAATGGGACTATTTTGGAGCTGTATGTGTTATTTTTAGAAAGTGGTGCTCTTGTAGAGCCAACAGTCATAACATAAAGTTAACGTAAATTTTATTTGCCTTTTGGAAGTTGAATAGAAATGAAATAGCACGCCTTCACTGATTTGTCTTCCCTAAAGTTGTGTGTGACCACAGCATATTAAGAATTAGCTATAAAAAACAAACAACTAAAGGATCTGGAGTAGAAAAAATAATGCAACTCTGCAAAAATGTATTCTAAAGAGGCCATAATTTTCCTGATTTGTCCTGCTTTTCTTTCAATAAATATTGCATGGAAAGTAAACAGATAAGGATGACAGTAATGGTCAGAGTTCTTTTCAAATGGACCCTCAGTGGGACCACAGAAAAGCTCTTCCTCTGTGATGTGTCCCTCAACATTGTGGTGAAGGGCAGACTCAGGAGAGGAAAGTGACATTTAGGAAGAGCTAAAACAATGGAACAGTAGTGCTTTAATGTCTCATAAGACGTCCTCTAAACATGGCTTTTCCATCTGAAAGCATCTCCATGCTGAGTCAAGTGCACTAACTGTGCATGAAAGAGCTCGTTCCCTCAGGACAAGGCTGCCTGATACCCGCAAGAATAAACTGGCCTTTAACTGCCAGGCTCCACACAGCGCAAGATACACATACTAAAGCTCACTGTGCCAAAGGGACAAAACAACACCAAAACCAAGGCTACAAATCTGTGAAGACCCCAAATTCCAACCTCCGCCTGTAATATCTGCATAAGACCACCTGACAACTATAATGTCATGAGAGTTTTCTTGCAAGCTGACACTTTAAATAAAGAGCTTAACAGTTGACAGCTGCGACAAAGGTCACAGGGGGGAAAATTCTCAAGTTGAGTACTATACAGTATCTTTTTTACTGCTTAACAGTGAGAGCAATTTTTAGAAACTAATCTTGGACCAAGAAAAGGAAAAGCCAGACCGCACAGAAGACATCAAACATGTGAACATATACATGTGCAATAAATCCAAAGTAATAGACAAAGGCAAAGACTATGTGTGTTAAAACTGTACTTTATACAAATGAAATGAAACATTTATAGTTCAAATCAACATGATGAGTCACTGACAACGATTGGGGAATTTTTCAGATGATGTGACGGACGAGTCAAGATTATGCACCTCACAGTCACACATGGTTATGAGTCAAAACCTCAGAGAGAAAAAAGGCTTATTTTGTGAAAATGATACACCCTGTTTATGTTTGTGGAATTAAAAACAACAACAACAACAACTACAACAACATAGAGCAAGCCAACCAATTTCCACTTGGAATGAATAAAAGGAAAAAAACCCATAAATATGCAACAATATGCATTACTGCTTTATTTTTAGAGTAACAGCTACAGTATACAAGGCCCATGACCTCTTTCCACTCTGTTTCCTGTGTGTTTGCAACTCCCTATGAATTATCTTGATTTGGCTTACAAATATATATTTAGCAGCTGGTACTGTTTTCACCTTTGACACCAGGGCGGTAAAATCCTCCTACTGTAGCAGGGAACCTACCCAAAATGTGTCAGTCTGTCTGTCTGTGGAAGGATTTTGTCAGAGTGATAGGAAATCTTTACAGGTGTGTAGCTGACAAGTTCACAGATGGGTTTGGCTCAAGAAGTTATCCGCAGCTGGTGACTGATCCTATTACATGACAGTATTGCCTCATTTTTTAAAAACTTTTCGTATTTTTGTTGTTGTTGTCTGAAGAGTGGTCCTCCACAAATCCCACAATTTCTAATAATTGTTAATATAAAAAGACCATATTAAATATTAATAAAATAAAAGTCTGGTGACGCCATAAACAAACGCTTGCTTGCTTATCTTTCCCACAAAAAATATTCATTTTTCTATATAGTTTACATCGGGTCATAAATGCCCTAGGTGCACGACTCGGGATGCACGCCACTCTGTTTGAGAACTGGAGTTTCTAAGGACTGTTCAACATAATAATAATAATTATAATAACATTTCTTATTCATGATGTGAACAGTATGTAGGCAGTTTGTGTTTGGTTGGTATAGATTTATTTATGTCTTCAACATCTCTCTTTTTGAGGCACAATTTAGCTTCCATAAATGTTGTTGTTTCATGCAGCAAACATTACTCAGGATTACTGAGTATGAGGAGAATAAAAGAGGTTTAGACTCGAGCGCTGAGGCGACTTGACCTCTGAATTATAAACACACCACAACAAAGATTTGTTGCAATTTCTTTCAGACATACTCCATATCTGAACTAATGCTTTTCAAGAATTGCCTTTTCTCAAGGTAAGATTAAAATTCATGGAAAAAGAGCGTCAACCGCGTGCCCCGATGGGTAGCTCACAACAGTTTGGAAAAGACTTCTCAGGAAAACAAATATTTTTTGCCAAGTGGCAGTGGTTGTGAAGTACATACGTCCCGCAGCTCTGATTTTACATCCTGTCACATGAATGATTCAAAGCACTCAATATAAATATTAAAAGTAATAGCTTCACTATTCAGCTATTACTCCATCATTCCCTGAAATCATCATAAAACATTCAGAGCCTTTTAGAAAATTTACACTCTTGAATTTGATGGCGGGGAAGGGAGCCTGTCAGAGTGCGAGGTCCTGGAAGCTTAAATAATAGTGGAAAGCTGTTTATGGAACATGCTTTATTTATTCATCGTCTCAGAGTAAGGACTTCAGTTTAGATGGAGAAACAGAAACAGAGGGAGGGAGAAGACAGAGAGAAAGACATCCAGCAGCATAGAGGGTGAAAATCAAAGGAAGACCTATCTGCGGGGGGAAAAAAAAGCTGAAACATAACTCTTCCCACAGTGCAATAAAAGAGGGAAAAATGCAGAGTCCATGAGATTCTCGGCACAAGGTCAATCAATGGAAGGACTCTGGGTCCAGGAACAGCTAATGGATTGTGAAGACGCGTAGCAGGGTTATGAATTTTTAACCAGTTCCTCCTTCAGCCCAGACCTCCATAAATCAATGACGACTTATTGGAGAAGATCAATTATGCAAACTTAAAAACATTTAATGACAGATAATGAAGAGGTCCCCGGAGGCGGCCTGGAACCTGACTCGTAGCCCAGGAATCTTTTGTGGAGCAGGAGCTGGCTGAACGGGGGCACTTATCACAAGTTTCAAGGCCACAACTTAAACACCTCACTGACCCGCTTAGCAGCAGCAGCAGCAGCTGTTACTTGTGTGTGCACTAGACCTGGGTGTGTCAGGAAAGCTAACATTTCAAACAACATCTGAATAAGCAGCTCCTCAGTTTAAGTTTTCTGTAGTGGTAAAAGATTTTCTGCAAGCACAAGAAAGAGATGGCCACCTTCAAGAGCTAAACCACATTTTCCAAAGCTCATCATAAAAATGCCCTGGGGCTGCCCCCTGTGGTAGTAATCTCAAATCACTGAGCTCTAAACAACGTTAAGCACATTAAAAGACTCTGCAAATCTGTCCCCTCCACTCACGTCGCGCACAATGCCTCTGACCCTGTCACCACATGCTTTTATGTAGTCTGTGTCCTTCGAACAATTCATGTTTAATGTATTACTTCTCTCTTACTTGTCTAGCAAAGCGTGCAGGCTGTTTAAAAATTGTTCAGCAGCTTTGGTGCTTGTTACATCTCTATAAGAAGGTAATAATGTGCCATCTGCTTTTTTTTTTTTTTTAATTTAAACAAATCTAAACAGATGTTTCACATCAGAAACTAGTGACTAATTCAGGCATGAAGGCTTTCGTAAGACCAAGGCCGAATCCGTACAATCCACAGGACTATTTGCGGTTGTCGACTTTGCTCAAACTGTATGCACGCTGCTTAAGAAACACATTGCAGGAAGAGTGGGGAAGACTCAGATACAGGATGGAGGGGATCAAAGAGGATCTAAGCAAATGCATCATGGCTCAGGTCATTTGTGTTTATATCGCGGCAGGGAAATTCATTTTTTATTACTCTAGGTGCTGCATCAATTCCACTGACAATTCCTTCCAGATGTTTCCGTGTATCCCAGGAGTATCTGAGAGGCATCTACAGGGCTGATGGAGACTTATAACCAAGCTCACATCTGTCCCTCTCACCATCTATTTTGTTTTTGTTTTTTTCTCTAGGAGAGCAACCTTTTCATCATTCTGACAGTGGAAGAGAAAGTGCTGTACTGAATTCCCCTGTAAGTACCGTACATTCTGATAAAGTGTGTGTCTTTTATGAGTGGCGTGTGTTTGGTTTGTTTCTACCCGTTCATAATGCCAGAAGGTCATTTCCCCACCCCTCGTCTCTAGTGGTTGAAGGAGGTAAAGAGGCACTTAGCCGCTGATGGGCTTTACTTTAGACAGGCCGTGCTGGTGATTTCTTTGCCCCATTTCCTCTGGATTTTTCCAAATGTACCTTTGGGACATGTAGTTTTATAATTACACATCATTTGGAGTGACATTTGATTTACTCATTTTTTTTACTGTGCTGCTGCATTTCTTTTCAGTAGTTTGTTAACTGACAAAAAGTGTCACAGTGATTTTATTATACATATATACAGTATATTAATATGCATTGTTCTAACACTGCTACCATAGCAGTGATATTATAGATGGAAATTTTACATTTAAAGGAGTGGAGGTGTCTGGATCCAGGAAACAACCATACATTGCAGCAGCATCATAACAATTAATCATAACGGAGGTGGTGGAGCTAAGAGAAAGGTCTGAAGTGACTAAGTCAGTCTTGGGGTTTTTGCAGGTACATCTTCACGCTCTGCTGGTTCTCATCCAGACAGGAGAGATGACCCAGAGTCAGGCCAAAATGTTTACTGGCAGATGTGTTTTAAAGGAGCTCTCCTTAGCTGGTCATGGCAGCGGAAAATACCCTGCTGTTCGGTGCATCTGCAATTCGCTGCTCTTCCCAATTCCACCTACAAAATCCTGACCTTTTAAAGAAATGATGGATGAGCTGGCTATGTTACTGTTTCTTCCCCTTCCCCGTGTTTTTTATATCTTTCTATTTTTTTCCATACCATTGAAGATTGAAGCTCTGTCTATGTTAGGCTTCAAGGCAAATTCTGCCCCTCCTTTGCTCGCTGTTTCAAAATCACTTTAAAGTCTGATGCTGGCTTTGGCCAGAGCCCTTTGGCACTTGGCTTCTGTGCAGCGGTTCGCGTCAGGAGCTACGATTTGTGATTTGCAGATGACATGAGCAATGCCTTGCTCGTGGCTGTTGAGGTGGTTTTGCAAAGCAAAGTCAGTAATGTGCGAAATGATGTGACTGGGGCTACACATCACATTACTGATAGACTGACTCGGGTGGTAAAAACACTGTTTTCTGTATTTCTTATGTTTCTGGGTGTGTTGTTGTGTTGCCTTTTGATTTTGATCAACTGTTACAGAGAATACTATCGTATATTGTATAATAAACAATATTATACAGCTATTCTCCGAAAGTCTGAGGGGAATTATTACTCTCCTCGGTGCAGTGCTGTACATGCACGATATTGCAGATGAAATAGAAAGCTCATTTTCCTTGCTCATACTTACAGTGTGGCATGTTCACCATTCCAGACCAAGTAATAATAAATAATAGCTACAGTTTAGTTCATTTTTTAGATCAATCCCATTTTCAAAATTAATAACAGCACCACCAGCAGACTTTAGGTTTGCCAAGACTGTCTACAAACTGATAATCTGTGGTTTTAAGCTCTTTTCAAGATTAAAAGGTAATCTTTCTGCGTGCTAACTTTACCTCCGACTGCCTGAAGAAACTTCACACATCGATGAATATTGCCATCTCTGTGTGATGGTGCTCTCATGCTCTGCAGGTCTTTCCACAAGCTCCTGGTCAACTGCAGGTTTCAGCTGTTCTAATACTCTGTTGTTTACTTTCGTGCACAAACAGGCAACTCAGACAACTGAGCTGTAACAAATATGTGAGTGTACTGTTTACAGATGTTAGGCAAAATCCTTCATTTCAGAGAACGGGCTTTGTTTATGCTCTTTTCTTAAAATGCATTGTTTTTACACCAATTCCTCTTCGTCTTACAGTATGAGATTTGGTGGGCTCGCTCATTCAATTTTCACAGTTTTTGATGAAAAGATTAGTACAACCTTTATATCTGTGAAATACAAAGTTAGACTGTTAATAGAAGAAAACAGCAGGTCTGGCTCTGTCGAAAAGCATTAATCCAGCAACGCCTCCGAAGCTCACTATTTACTATGTTGCCAACAAATCCTACAACCTGAACATCCTTATAGGTTTTTGCCCAAATGAATACCACCTGAATCAGTGTATTACGAATGTAACACAAATATTTTTTTATTTCGCTTAGTTTCGTACTATTGGTCAGAAATTGTAAACAATGAAAATCAGGGGTCTGTCTTTTAAAGCCAAATGTTTTGTTTACCAGTCCATCCACTCCAACTTCCTTCCTGCTCCCTACTGTTAATGTTTGGCTCCATAGCTAAGTCGCCTCACCTCCTGGTGAATAAGAATGTGCATGCATTAGTGTGTAAACACGGTACTGGTTCTGAATCGACGAGGAGTTTTATGTCATTTGCCCTCCAGAGTCTTTACAAAAAGGTGATTGGGCCTGAATTCTCTAAATATTAAACTACATTTTTAACAGAATCCCTTACATTGTATTATAGATTTACATAAATTTGAACTTTTCCAATGCAAAACCCTCATTTTTGTGTACTTGGATTTCTCTCTGTACTGGAAAGTGTTCAGTATTCTGGGAATTGAAGCATATCTTACTTTGGCCAAGAGTCCTCCTGAGGATACAATATGCCCAGGGCATTGTTTAGATTGGAAAATCCTCAACAAGAGCTTTTGTTGGATACTATTGGTCCTCGACTCAAAAGATGGAATTGTCAGAGTGTGTGAGATAGAGCAAACACACGAGAGAAAGCCTTGACAGCATCCCAGACAGTCGATCCCCAGTGACTGTGTCCGCTGATAATTTACTTTTCAGGAGATGTGTTTATGAAGGGTTACGATTGATGCACTAAAATATTGATAAGGGACATTTTATAAGCTTGGAAAGAGGTGGGACAATTGACCCCACACAAGGGCTGGGAGTGCAGATAGTATGTGCATAGCCTGCTGATAGCTGCTCTTACCAGACGATATATAGACAGATAGTTTGTGGTAAGTATGTGTCCATAGTACAACATAGGAATTCAACTTGAATGCATTTAATCTTAAAAAATGTATTTGTGTACGATGCATATAATTCAGCTTTTCCATTCAGCACTTTGTTTTTCATTTTAAAGTTGTGCACAAAGAAATTCTGTCTGAAAAACTGAAAATGAAGTCAACATACTGTTAAAAATATTTTACATTTTGCAGGCGTTTCAAAAGATTTGCACTGATAACATTAAAAGTGTAAACGTAATGAATACTTGTGAAATCCATTCGAATGAAGGAGCGAGAGGTGTGTCTTAGGTTGCATATTAGTACTGAGATATCCCCATGAGTCTATAAAGTTGAGCCTTATATTTTTGAAGTGCAAATGTGATGACATGCTAGTATTGATGGTTATGCTAGTGACACATGTGGCCTGGGGCTAGGTCAACAACAGGGAGTGCTCCATTGTAATGTCTGCTCTGCAGGGACCTTCGGACACATGCCTCCACCCCTCCAGCTGTTCTCCAGCAGGCAAAGCCCACAATCCCTTGCTGATGAGACGCACGCATTGCTTCTTTGTCCACTGTCCTTGTGGATCAGGAAGGTGTTACTGTGGCTATCAGACAGGTTGAGCAATATTGACTTAAAGAGCTTGACCTGGCTCATCCCTGATGGCTCTACCTTTTCACCCCGACCTCTGAACTCTTCCAGCCACTGAATCACTCTAGCAGTGTCTTCGCAGTCGAGCCGGAAGCCAGCCCAGCCTGCTCACCAGGGTTGCCCCCTGTCCAAATAAATTAAACTGCAGGAAGGGAAAGCAACAGTCGAACAAGAAGAAAGGACTCGTGTCTCGACAGTTTAATTATCCAACTCGGCTTTTGAAGGCCTTGAGCAACAGCAGGCTGGATTTGGTCTCCTTAATCCCAACCTGCCATAAACACATCCCAAACCTTCACCAGCTGACCCAGAGAGGGATGACTGGGTGGAGGGAGGGTGGCGCTTACAGTGTACCTTGATTGTTACTGATAGAAATTGGACTTTTACTCAGTAATCCAGCAGGTTGAATGTTTTATGTTTGTAAATGTTCAAATGTTTAAATCATCTTATGTTATGTATTTTTTGTTTGCTTTAACCCCTCCACCACTAACACATGCTAAATACTACTCACAGCTTCACACAGGCTAATAAACCAGTGTGTACAGAGCAGCATGCTGGCATTTTATAATGAAAATATAATATATTATATTATTAATTATAATTTATGAGAAAAAAATTGATTTAAAGCACCAAACAATGGATCCAAAATGTTAAAATGTGTTTACTGCTTAGCTAAGATATTGTATTAAGGTAGCTAAACAGGAGTGACTTTTAATCCTTTAATACTTTATACTTTTATTTATTAGTAACAGTGACAGTGAAAAGCTTTAACTTGTTAAAATGTATGTGCCAGAACTCTATGTTTGTGTGTCTATGCTTAAAGCAACTACACTTCTTTGGCATGAAATTAGATTTTGAGATATTAAAAATCTTAATTCCTACTAATAATGCTGTTTTCATGATTCCCCATTCAACTTTTAGGTCATTTCTACCGACTGTAGCTTCAGGACACCATTAGTTTTGGCATGTGTGGGTTTACCATGTATATTTCATTCTCCTCTCACCTTATTAGAGGCATGATTTCATTGATTTCTTCCCATTGCTTTGTCTTTCACTACCAGCAGCTGTATGTGTTTCGAAGAATTTTAAGGGAGCAAGTAATAAGCTGAAGCATCCTAGGGATGCCCTACAGACAGTGAGCAATGCAACTTTGTCCTGTGATGGCAAGCTATAAGAAGCGTATGCAGATAATACACCACAGAGATGATCAAAACTTCTCATCGTGCTCACACACATCCTCTGTTCTGTCAAGCTGCAGCTCCACTGTGGGACATTAATGTGGCAACCATGTCAACATGGTCAGATAAAAAACAAAAAACAAAAATAGATCTGCGTGTAGCTGCGGTGATAATGACACATAAATTGGCGAAGCTTCTCCGTAGAAGAGCCATGTTTTTCTTCACAAAACACAGAGGAGAGGACAACTGTGACAGAATAAATTAGACATCCAATGTAAAATTAACACTGATTTACTTTTGAAGTCATTGCAAATGTGTAATATCAGCTGAAGTATAACAAACAAGTGCAATATATACTGCACATATGTGTGTATTGTGGTGCTAATAATTTGTATCCCTCTCAGTAGTACATACATGGAGAATCAGATGGCTCTGGGATGACAGTCTTTGGGTGGTGATGCGGATATTAAGAGCAGCACTCACTATCAAACTGATAGGGTGCATGTGTGGACAAGCTTAGCTTTAGGGTCCAATAATTGTATCCTTGATGTGTCAAAACACGGTATTCTTTCAGCATTGTGGTGAGACTGAGCCGTCACACTTCCTGGCGAAAGGTACGGTTTAGATTTGCCCTGGCTTGCGAAGGCCCTAGGTCTTTTTGCGCCATGAGCTAATTGTGTATATTATCACACATTTTTGGGCTCCGTCCAGTCCACAGCAGTGAAACAAGCAGGATGCCTATCAAAACCATTATTCCCAGGTGTGAAAAGCTGTCACCTTCGTATGTGTCACTTTTGTCTCTCTGCCTTGTCCCACTTACTGGCCCATTTTGCCTGGGCAGGTGAAATATGTGCCACCTGCCACTGCTTGCCCGGTTTGGCTGTGGGATTGATGGAACACATTCTCGGAGAAGGTGATGATAAGTGACAGGGTCTTTACATCATTCTGCGTGGAAAAAGGGGCGATGACCATTAATCAATACTATTTTCACGCACTGAGCAGAAAAAGACAGGGCTGATTCTATTTCTGAAAATTTGCCCTTTACCTCTCTCATGCTACAGTAAACAAGCAGAAAACAGAGAAAATCAATTTCACTTAAAAAAAAATAACTATTATTTCCAGCACACACGGTGGACATGGACAGTATGAGCAGCATAAAGGCTATACACCACAAAGACCAATAATTATCAAGCTTGTAATGAGAGGTGATGCTTGTTTAGTGCTCCTTTCCTGCCATAACCGCTCCTAACTGAGAGTACAGGCAATTATATGCTACATTTCATCACTGGCTGACCCATAAAGCATGTGGTGAGTGCAGAGAGCTACCTGCCACACCCTGTTAGGTGAAGGTATGCACAGATGGGTGCCAAGTTTCCATTCAGACCACAATCTGGCATGCACAGTGTCACCCCCCACTGTCTTTAAAACCATTTACCAACTGCTCTGACAGTCAGAGCCAGGGACACTCATTCATTCGTTGTGGCAGGTCTCAGCTTTAAGAAACTCAACTAGTCTAAAAGAAACACCGTCGGTCTACCTTTTAATTTCACTTAAAAAAAAAAAAAAAAGAGCCTTGCATGTTTCATTTTTATCTGATATTTGGGTTTAAGTGAGTGCAGCAGGAGGGAATTGCAGTGCTGAGCAGAATCCAATCTGTTGATTAATCATGTAGCGTTACTGGCAAGATGACTTCCGCTCCAGCACACCATTCATGGAAAAGCTTTTTTCATGCTTTATTTAACAGAGAGTCATTTTGATTAGTGTGGAAACATACTTGGAGAGGCACAATGACTAAATCAGACGTGTCAGAGGCTTTTACTTACTGAGGGGATGATATTGACGAGACAGGCAAAGGCAGCCGAGGAGGGCATTGCTGCGCATGGAGACGGATATTATAGCCTGTCCTTTTCTGTGCAGTAATGTGTTTCAGTCATTTCAAAATAACCCCGCTGCTTTTTGCATTAACTGCATATTAAAATAAGACCTATTTCCTTAAAGGCGGTTCTAAAGTTTTGTGTTTTTCCAGTCTTTCTTTCATGTTTTGACTTTTTAACCCTACTTTGAAACCCTTCTTGTGAGAAAGTTAAAAAGTGGGAGTGACACCCTCCCTTAATATTTGCCGTTCCAACAATCAATCAATCCTCCAACCGCTACAAGAGGGCTCGACGATTATGGGTTTTGCTCAGTCAGACAGCTTGACTGGTTGTTATTGATTCATGCCCCAGACTCAAATGTCAATACCACCTCTTTTGGGTTGTGTCGCAGAAAAAAAAAAAATCATCTTCATTGATCACTGCGGTCGGTGAGCAGGTGGCTCTCTTGCAGCGAGCCACAACAATTGGAAACACTGTTTGGTACACCGCTCGAAATGTTAGACAGCCAATTCATGGTCCACTAGGTCACCTGCCAGCCGCCGACAACAGTATTCGAAGGCGCATCTTCACTGACCTGTGGCCGCCATTAAGAGGAATATACTGGACTGACGCAATGGCATGTGCACAAAAGCAGACATACACCTATCGCATCTGCTCCAGTTAAGATGTGCATTTATGTGTTTAGTGAGGAAAACTAGTCAAGAAAAGGAGTATAAAAGCTGTGTATTTGGTGATGAAAGTCAATTGAAAGGTCAATGTCAAAGCTGTGTTCAGTGACTGGGATGATCCTTCTCATCTAAAACCAAAAAAATAGCAATCCATGTTGTTCTTAAGCCAGACTGAAAGAAATTAAAAATGGACTGAATTTCTGTCAATGTTCGTTTTAGGAGCAGCTCAAAGTGGTGGAAGCGATTTAAATGCCTTGTTTGAATTCATACACCAATGAAAAATTCATGCAACAGAGTGAGTGAATGTCCCCTATTTATTTCTGCAACAAACTAACTTCGAATATTTATAGGGGCAAGAAAAGCATTGCATTGTAAGGAGAGCAAATCTAATTTAATGCACAGTTTAATGGCTATTATATTCAGCTGGGCAGAATCACTGAAGCAGCAGCGGATGGAATGGACACAATTATTCTATTCTCTGCATGCTAATGAATTTAAATATGATGGGGATGAATTAAACATTAACTCAAAGCAAATATAATTTTGATTTAATTATTGACTTGGACCTTCTTTCAGCGGATTTCCACTCCACAGTTAATATCAGTGTGACCGTGCAGCAAATTTAATACTTTAATTTGTGAAGAAAGGCAAAATTACTACTTACAGAGAATGACTTTAACTGTCACAAAATTACATTTTATAAAGGATCTTGTCAAAACAGCTAAAGAAAGACTGGCTATTTAGCATATTATCCTAAATTAAGCCCCTCCCCCAAGCAGTGACTTTTCCAATCACTTTAATCAGGTCGGGCACCATGGCTGTGTGTCCTTTACACTGCAGTTTAAATCATTAGCCTGCTAATCATGGTTCTACACTCATGGAGCATATCTGTGATTTTTTTAGGCCAGTTTTAGCTGTCTGTTCTTATAAGAAAAATAATCATTAAATCCCTCAAAACACATTATAGAAAAATCCAACTGCTTGTCTTGTTCTTACCGTTATAACTGTTTGTGTATGGGATGTTTCTGTCAATAGCAATGGTGATTCACTGCGTTCAGCTCAGATTTAAAATTGGATTGGATTTGATTTCCTGAAACATGCTGCTTTAGCCAGCTTTTATGGAACTTATGGAACAGCAGAAACATGAACCAGCTGGAAATGATGCTTTCTGCCATTTTGTGCCACTAACAATAGCTTTATTAGAGTAGCTAGTGTGCATTAGATAAAGTCTGCTAGCCGCAGTTTTACAGTCAATTTAGTTGGCAAAAAATGAAACTATTGAAAGTTTACACTGTTCTTATAGTAACAGTAGGCTACATCTGCCATTATTAACAGGCTTTAGGGAGCAGCCGTTTGGTTAATGGAAGCTAAACAGGTTAAAAAGATCACAGTTTCAATGTTTTATACCTCTCAGGGCATCCTACAGTGTACACTTCTTAAGGTGTAGCTTCACCGCTGTCCACTGCTGGCAGAAGATCACAAAATCAAAAGTCCCTGTTAACAGTATTAGCGTTATTTGGCGGTGTTGCTTTCTTGGGTGTTGGCCAAGTTCTCCCACTTCATCCAAGAAAAAGGCAGAGATGGGAGACAAAGAGCCTCCTCTTCCTAATCATCATGATAAACGATGAAAGCACTTTTCCCTTCCAAGTGTCATTCTCTCGTGGAGAAAATCTTTTCCACTTTAGATTGGGGTGTTTGAAGTCACTCTCTGTCTTCTTGTCTCATTAAACATAAAAGAATAAAATAAAATTCAAATGAACTGTTTACCCTGTTACTTTAAAATGTGTAATTTACCCTCACTCTGCGAGACAACTCACAATTACAGTGGGTTGGCTCTCCCAGCTCCGTTTAGTGTATTTTCTATAACAAACCCCTATTAATCATTTCAGAGATCAAAGTGACACTGCCGAAGAATTTTAAATATTTAAATCTCCACTATTCAAATCTTATACCAGATCAAAGAATTTTGCTTTAATTTTGCGAGGCACATCGCCAGTAGATACAGAGACATACACAAGAGATACACACAAACTCCAATTAAATATTGCAAATTTCAGTAAATCTCCATACTATTTTCATATCTGAGCAGGCCTCACACTGAGTGCATCTGAACTGCTGAAGAGGAGGCAGCTGCAGAAGTAACTGATAATTACAGCCGGTCTTCAAATGTTATGTGGATGACAAGTAACTTAAAAGTGCATGTCAGTTATGATGGGATGACAGTCTCAGGGGGTAGCACACGTTTAATGTGTTATATGAGAAAGGTTTCAATGTGCTTGTGTTAATTTATAGGCCACTGTTGTCAAGGTAATCCATACTTTGCACTGATGCAAGTTTTCCATCGGGGTCTTCTAGGATAAAGACGTTCGCCACAGCAATACTTTCTGATTTTTCTTGCATTTCTAATACTTTTAGATATATGAATATGTGAGTATAAACGTAGCCCAGCAATTAGGTGTCACCAAGGGGGAGGTTTTCATAGTACTGATAGTACTATAGCTATTCCAGTTCAACATACTAAAACTTTAGTCATATTACCTGACTCATTCACACTACCTATCTCCCATGGCGAAGTGTAAGAAGGAGGAGTAATTCTTCATCCAAGAGTAGTGACAGTTTCTTTTATTTGTGCATGATATAACACCTTGTGTATTTAAAGTGGACTGTGAGGCCTTCTTAGCCATTTCAGTTCATCCACACACATTCAATTTAACCTCAAATCCCAGACCAATAAACCACTGCATAATAAAATATATATGAAAAGCTGTCCCTTCCTTTTAGTGTAATTCACAGAAATTTGGCATTTAATAAATCATGATATCTCTATAAAAGAGATGATTTCCTAAGCATGTCTGAGGTATTCCACTTCACACAGTTTGATCATCAGTTTGATCACAATCAAAACACTTTTAAGTTCCCACATGTAGAAATGTACGGACCATGTCATATCACTGCACCAGAATAAGCACTGGGATTATCAATGACTTCTCTGTAATTTTCAATGACTTCTCAATGAATTCAATGGGTCAGTGCTGGGCAGTAGACCATGTTTTTAACACTCACTGTTCTAAATTAAAACCACATGGAGAAGAAACTTCAGCACCTTGGACAGCAGCCACAGAAAAATCCATTTAAATGCACCGATGAGGCAACTTTTTTTTCAGATTGTATGTATAAGAAAATGTCAGGTGTCGGGGCTGATTGTGTTTGTGTCATACACTTTAAAATAAATAAATGCGTCCTAGGGAACGCACGTGTTCTCATCTTGCTCTGTCATTACACACTTCGACTGATTTCAGGTCTGGGGCCAGAGGGCATAAAGACACAAAAATCACAAAAATAATTTTGCAAACTGGAACAAAGCCAGAGTCTTGCTGTTGTTGTTGACTCTAAATTGTTTATCATGATATGCAGTACCAGTGAAAGTTATTACCTGTAGACAACGAATTTATCCACTTTGCACAACTTTCAGCCTTGGTCATAAATAACCAGCACTTTAATCCATTATGTGCTGTACTTCTTTCTCTTGTATTGTAAATGGAGGGAAACTAAAGCTGAAATACCTCTAAACACACACACACACACACACACACACACACACACACACACACACACACACACACACACACACACACACACACACACACACACACACACACACACACACACAGTAGCGTCTGGTTAATTCCCCAGGAGCTGTGTCTAGATGACGCACATTAGGCTGGATTGCTGATATTCCTTGCAAGGCTTCATCAATCTTTTTTGCTCACTTTCCCCATGACAGCGATGGAAGATGGGGATTAAATCTCCTTTCTGTCAGTCTCACCTTCACCCCTGCACTCATTCCTCTCTATTGTGGTTGGTAGACTCTTTGCCCCAGGCCTGCTCCCTGCCTCAGGGCAATCAGCTGCTCCCAGACACTGATAACATTTAACATTGACTGGCTCACAAATATTGAAGATAGGTGGTTATGTAAGTTGAAAAAGTAAGTGAAATAATTGTGGATAATAGGAAAGGATGCAAGTACCATTAGAACAGTTGTACAAGGCATTGAATTCTGTCTTTAAAAATAAGAGAATGACATACAATTGGTTCAAGTGAAATATATAATCTTATCTTATTATACTGCAACACTATATACCTTGCAAAGTAATTGCCAGTATGTCCCTGTCAAGCTGTCTCATTAAAAGCACAAATTGGATGGATCTCACCCAATCAGATTATTACTGAGCGATCAAACTTCTCAGAAGAAAGCACAGAACCTGGCAGGTGAAATACCTCCATTTTCTGGCAAATGTGTCCATGCAAATCAGTCAGCTGGCACGCCGCTCGGAGGAGTTCCTTGTGAAAATTGCATTGAAATTTCTAAATAACGGAAGGCATGACACCTCTTTGAAAAATGCAAAAGTGAACAGATGGATGCGTGCCACCAAAAGCTCTCATTCCAGCGGGCTAATGCTACGCCTTTGACTGCAATCTGCCATTGATGTTATCAGTTCATCTTTTTTTCTATTGTGTTTTTCCTTTTGGAATAGGAGAAACATTTTCCCTGTGGATTGGAAGGTTTTCATGAGCAGGCAGATGGAGAAAATATTGTTGACATTAAACTGTTCCTCTTTAAGGGAATTGTTGTGACAAGGTGGAGCTCCCATCACTCGAAATAGCAGCTGTGTGCAGTTTACAAAGGGGCCCAAAGCAATGTTTGTTTCCAATGAAACGGTGGCAACTTTTCTGTCTATGTAATGAAGAAGCTTCTGGCATTATGTTTGTTCTCACGTCTACTGACATCAAAATACAATATTTTTTATAGCAATAGCATTAATATTATTACAAGGTGTTACAACTTGTTCTGTTACAGTGATTTTTTTTTAAAGTATTACGAACATCTTTCTGTGTAAAGGCTGGGGACTGCAGCATTTTTATTTCATTTTATTAAAAAAAAAAAAAAAGCTTAAATTAAAAAATATAATTGAAACTTTCCATTTTTCTATAAACGAATTGTTGCAGCTGGTTTAACATTTTTTAGATTATTTGCAGGTCATGTTGTTTAGATAGTCCAAAAATAGTCAGTGAAAACTGACCCCCCAAAAATTATTTTGTCTGATTTGTCCCAAAACTATCCCAAGATGGAGTTCTGTTTTGGAGAACAAATATCCCTATGGTTGAAGAGTCAACTTTGCCAGATCTCCTACTGTAGCTTTGTAAGCTAACTTGAGGTCATTTGGAGGCCAGAGGAAGAGTCCTACCTTAAATATTCAATTTTAAATGCATCAACTAATTATTCAAACCATATTTTTGGATTAAGAAAGCTAAATAGATATGTCCACTGTCCACTAAATGAACTGGAACAGATTAAACAGGTCAAATGAAGGACCAAAATACTGTATAATAGGAAAGACTGCCATCTTTATGGGAAATTACTGAAAAACAACCTAATGTGAAGAAAGTAATATACAATACAATATCACAAAACAAAATAGCTCTGAATTACTCTAAATTGTTCCAGCTACATAACAGGAAACACAACAGATATCAATAAACTAAAATCTATGTATATGATACAGAGCTCGAATGTAAATTGAATGCATGTGTTTCGGTATAAGGATGTAAAGATTTTCTGTAACTGTGCTTGTGGAGGTGAAGTTCAAACACGTTAAGCAAAATGTTCAGTAAGTGGTGCAAAGGGTGGTCATGATCAGGATCTATTAATTAACTTTCACACAATCTGTTACTTTAGAGAACAGTTGCACATCTTGTGTTTTTATTTGGACATTAAAACCACACACCCCTGAAATGATTTGTCATTGTTAAGTTTCAGGTGGGAAGTTAAATCAATGACCTGACCTGTGCTCTCAATTGCTTCACAGACTCTAAGTCACAGGAAATGTGAAAAAGACCGCCTCCTAGTCTACACAATTCCTTCCACTTCATATGAATTCAGCAAAACTGAGTTGAACCTCTTCATTCAAAGATATTTCACATAATCACAATGACATAATCAGGAGCGACAGCAAAAGAAAAGATAAATGTAAACTGATGTGTCAAGGGTAGGTGCTGCGACAATGATTTATTGATCTAATGATAAATTCTTTCTTTAAAAAAAAACCTGACCTTATACTTTCTTACTTCATTTCTCGTAAATACTCTTTCAAAGTCCTCTGTATAAGGATGCAACACAAAGTTTTACTATGAGTTCAAGTTTCATAAAATACTTCTTAATAAGAGAGTAAATATTATTTCATTTGCATTGTTTTCTATGAAAGTGAATGCTCTGTGACCGTAGATTGTTTGTATCACTGCGTTAGCTTCTGTAAATCAGTGTTTAAAATCAGATAGAGTAGCACATTTTAAGTTTGCATATCACACTGATCTATAACCTTAAATACACGTCTGCTGTAAGTGACTTTTGACTCTTTAGTTATATACAGTATGCATTTTGTGCATGTGTTCATTTTTCAGTGTTGAATTGCATCCAGAATTTCAATCCAGCAGTGAAAGTGTGGTGTGGAGAATAGGAAATGTTAATTGAATTCAATGAAAGATCAAATAATTTGCGTTCAGCTGTGTCAGTTTTATGGTCCCATACAACATAATGTGATATTTCTTTATAGTTGCAGGTATGTAAGGTTTTGCATCAAGTTTTACCGTTTTTAATAAATACATTTATCTTAGAAGAATTTAAATTGTGATATTGGTGTGCATTAAGAACCTTTTCCTTGGGAATGCACAGAAAGCATTTGTCCACTATGGTACATGGCAGGAAGAATTGCTGTATCCCTATGCACAGCCACAGTTTGGAGCAGTTTTTAGGATTGCTGCCTTTTTTCGGTCACTATATTTGCAGTGTAAAATACATTTGTAACATTCTGCGCATCTCGTCTGCACATCTCGTCTCAGCTCCTCTTAGTCTCAGGTAAATCTTCGCTGCATCCTTTTTCTTGCATGTTCCACTCTCCCACCAGCATTCCCACAGGAACCCAACTTCGACAGCATCTAAATCCCACATGGACCATGAAATGTAACAGAATGGGCTACAGATTCAATAATACAGTTGTGTGCCAGTCATAAAAAAAGCTGCATTCAAAGTTTTACTTCTGCCTTCTACAGTCAAATTCAAATTAAACGAAGAACCTAAGCTCAACTGGTTTTTCCTCTTCCTTATTAAAATTGTCTGCCTAATGGCTACTTTGCAGGCTTTCTTTAAGGAAGATGATGATGAAAATTTCATGACAAGTGAACTATTCCACTTTCACATTAGGGCCCCGCAAAGCTAAACCTGAAAGCACATGATGTGCACGTCAGTCGTTCTCATTAGTGTATGCATCAGTCCATCAATGGGAGAAGCCGACTGTCTTTCATCCCACGGAACAATCCACCTTAAAGAAAGACTGTACAGGATGTACACTTGTCATGGGACTACTTTCTTTTGTCTGTGGTTAAAATGTGGACTTTTATCAAATATAGATTCTCACTGCAGATCCATCATAAATCCAATATGGATATCAGATTAATTTGGCTTCTAAGTATAGTAGTACTAACAAGGCACCAAGTAAATAATAAGGGTATATATTATATAGCATATTGTAATAAATTATAGTCTTTTAATCACAAAAACAGTCACCTCACAGCGCTTTATATTGTAAGGTTAAAAAACTACAATAATACAGAGAAAATTCAAATAACCAGACAACCCCCTATGAGCAAGCACTTGGTGAAAGTGGGAAGGAAAATCTCACTTTTAACAGGAAGAAACCACGGGCAGAACCAGATTCAGGAAGTTATGGCCTTTTGCTGCAACAGGTGGGGGCTGAAACCCTCCAATCAGTAATTTAAAGGGGGTTAGCTATTGTGCTAATTTCTTGCTCTGTAATTTTTATTTTAAATGTGGTGACCATTATGATCACCACATTGCACATAAACAGTGACCTCACCACAGCTCCATCATCATTTAATTCACAGATGATGGTGTGGATACTTGCTGCAGTATTGTCTCGAATGATAGGCGTCACCTCTCAGGCAAAATCACTGTATCAGCACTGGTATAGGACTAAAAGAAGTTTTTGGAGGGGAAGAGTTTTCTCTAGAAAGTGTCATGTTTTCAAGCTGTTTCAGCATCTCCCTCGGTATAATCTGGGTAGCTCTGAGGTGCAGCACTGATGCATCTTTGGCATGGCAGTAAAAACTGACACGATTGTACGCTTGTGTCTTCAAACTGGTTCTCACACAAGGTTATGACTTCATAAAGATTTAAAAGTAGAAAAAACACCATTTAGAGCAGTGTCAATCCTGAGTTTTGGCTCACATGGAGTGCTGACCCCAACATTTGAAATTGTGGGCACGTGCAATGTGTGCATCCTCCAACAGTATACATAAAACTGAAAAACAGGAAAGGCATGTTAAAAGCACTTGTACTGAATAAGCAGTACACAAAATTGAGTTTAGCATTTTCGGGAAAATAATCTTCCACTTAGAGTAACTCTAACAATTCAAATGTATGTTTTAAATGTTTTTAAAGTATAAAAGACAGAGTTATTAGTGTCACTGGCTATTTTTTCATGTGTGCTTTTGTTTGCAGGAAAAGATTACAGCAGCACTGACTGTGGAAGAGATCTCTTAACAAGATCTGTCATGTAAACCGCTGTTAACAGCAGACGTGCAACTGTGTTAACACAGCCAGCACAATGTACCTCATCACCAGTTGGACAGAATTAGACTTCCTGGTACTAATACCAACATCCATTAGCAGGTACATTAGGGTTTTGAGTGCTGATTCTGCACCGGCACAAATGCGAGTGGGGTATCCTAACAGCTTTAAAGACAATAGACTGCTCTCAATCCTAAAGGAATCATTTATATGCTGAACATGAAAAAGTATTTTGCATTAACAATGTAAATGCATCATTAGCACATTAGAACCAGTTTTGTGTTATACCATGACTTGTTAGACTAATTGAATTAGCAGGTGTGTTAATCATGCATAAACAGTGACTGCACTCTAAGGACAACAAGTGAAATCAAGGTAGTGAATCTCTTTGTTGTCATTTCCTTTTAGTGGGAGCTTTATCAAATATCCTGCTCTCAGTTTGCCTCGGTCTCTCTCATTAGCTGCATGTACAGTAGGAGTAGAGATTTAGAGGAAAATCAAAGAACTGCTAGATAATATTGGAAATTTTGAGGAAATTTGACAGAAATGATTCTTTTAATCCATTTTTCCTGACTGGGCAGTAACACTGGCTTATTGGTCATTCTTCCACATTCTTCCAAATGTATCGTTCAGTTGTACGGAGCTTGTTGGTCGACTGAAAAGTATTACAGTCTTGTGCTAATGTCACACATGAAATTTGATGGGATTAACATTACAGAGGAAACTGGGACTAAAGTATTCCTTGATACTCCTGGTAATTCAGCTCATGGCTCTATGATAGCCGTGAACATTCAGCAGGGCAAAAAGCACATGAACAAGCATCATTACAACCACTTGGGAAAAAAGTGCCTGCAGTGAAGAACAAGAGACATAGAGTGTCTTTTATACCTGCTGCTATTATCATGCTTAATAACACTAAACCATAAGCGCTGTTGCCATCACTACTGCACATTGCACTTTGTTGATGATAAAATTTGGGCTGTTCTAGTGCAATTTAAAGTTTACAGCACTTACTTATTTTTTACTGTTGCTTCAATAATAAATAAGCCTGCAAGTTGCTGTTGGCAAGTGTCAGAATCATTTTTAACTTCCTCAATTTTTCCACAAAAGCTGAATTTCACAACCCTAATTTTGTGCACGCTATAGCAGAAGAACTTCATTTGCTCACACACCAAGAAGGATTTTAATTAATAATTTGTTTCCACCGTCCACCGCTGTCAAAAAACAAGAAGAAATTTCTCCATTAAAATCAAATTAAGACAGAAATAAGAGAAGACTTTTCAATAGTTAGAAAATTATTAAAGTCTTGTGCAAATTTAAATGTTTTCATAGATGCTCAGCAGATGGTTCTAAACTAATATGGTCAACATTTCATAATCAGTTTTTTGGACAAGTTTTAGTCTTGAAATCAGTCAACGTCACACTTGATTGAAACATTTAAGTGCCGCCATTATTATGTGAAAGATAATTAGATTTCCATAATCCTACACATTTGTCTTGACAGAGAGATTTTGTGTTGCTTTCAACTGTCACGTCTTATGCACAGCTGATTTAGGCATTGCAGAAAGCTTTGTTACAGCCGTCCATGCATTACAGCATTAGTAAGCCACTAAGGCATTACTCATTAGACAAAAAAGACAAAATGAAATAAAAATACACACTTAATTAAATTAAGGTCTACATTAAGTCTAATTTCAGGATATGAAGCTATAATGGTGTGGTACTTTATTAACATTAAAGTGTGCAATGATTCTATATGTGATTTAAGTCAACTAATAAATAATAAAAGACTGATAAAATAGATTTAGATTGTTTTATGAAAACATTACCATAGCAACACATTCAATTATTCATTAACATAAAAATAAAGCATCTCCAATAGAAGCTAATTTTCAGGATTAATTTCATCACCATATTGTCTGATGCATTTTTCCTCTACCGAGGCATTCAGATGCTCATTTCCATCCATTTCCAGCGTTTTTTTCCCGGAGAATTTCTTGGCATTGTTTTCCTCAGAAAAGAAATAAATAAGTAAAGCGAATGTGGCTTTAAGCTTCAGACCCTCAATCACACGGCTCCTCTTTTGTCCCCACACAGTGCCCATGGCATGCCCTGACGTGCTTTCTCACTGATTTCCACCAAACAGTGAAGGCCAGGGCCAAAATAATTTGTATCTGTTCAATAAAACATTAAAGACCATCATGCCATGTCCTGGTCTCTTTCCCTCTCCCTCTTCCCTTCTCCCCTGCTCTCAAAGGTCTTGTTAATGTTTCAAAACTGCACATAAGACAGACCAGCCAGACGATTAATTTGAAAGATACCCACAGGGTACCTGCAGGATTTTTTTTCTTACTCTTCTTGCTTCTGTAGTGTTAACACCTAGCTTTCTTCAGAAACGAAGAGTGGAGGGGCGGCAGGCCAGGGAAGGGGGTGAGAGTATAAAGCGTACAAAGTGTACCCTGCAGTTATAAAACAGAGCGCTTTTCAAAAACAGCCGTTTGATATGTGAAATATGGTGAAGAAAAAATGGGTTAAATGTTTTAAATGCAACAGTTTTTATTGGTACGAAGTGTGACAATTGTGTTTATCCACACTAAGCAGCGTGTTGCTCGTTTCCACTCTATGCTGATTCCACGCGTTTTCTGGACCCTCATCATTCCTAGTGACACAATCATCAGACTCATTTCCACACATCTATTCTAACTGGTTACACGGGACTATGTATAGGCTGCTGTCCTACTTTTGATATACACACAAAATAAGCTTTGATCTGATTAAATTCAATACATTCAAGCGAGCTTGCTGACTCGTGGAAAACAGTCTTGAAATATTGAAGATAAATGCAGAGAAATTATATTTGTAATGCATGACACGCAAGTCAGAAGTGGTCAGTATCCTCAAATAAAAAAGAAAAAGAAAAGATTTTCTCTCGGCCAAGGCTCGAATGTGCTCTAACACTTATTGACATTGTCTGTGTTCCTCCGTACGGGATTGGTTATTCCACAGTTCCTCTTTGAAAACATCTCTAAATGCTGAGCTATGAAAACTAATGCAGGGTGCATTCATTTTAGATAAATAGTCTAAGCTTGGGTGAATAAATGATTTATTTAAACTCATAAATAATTTCATCAAAATATCCCAGAGCACTTTTTGCCTCATTGTACATCATTTTCTAAGTAGATGCTAGATGAGCCCTCATTTATTTTCAACTATCATACCATGTCTCTTGTAAATATGTATACTGGTCTTTCTACTTATTTATTTTACAGATCTGATTTTAATATTTCATTCTCAGCATAAAGTTCTATTTGTTTCCAAGGGCATGATACCATGAAATAAATATCAGAAGTATAATTCCCAGTCTTAACATATTGGAGCACATGAATCATTTAAGAATAACAGATTTTGTACATAAAGCCAAGGCCTAATTTTCAGAGCTGCGCAGTCTGAAAATGTTAATCAGTAAACTCTGCCTTGTGTTTTAAAAGGCTGCAGCTTGACAACACAGTTTAGGTGGATGACTGGAGGGTTGGAGGCTCACACCATATGGTGACAAACCTGGTGATGCCGCCCCAAGCAAAGGATTTACTCTGGATTGCTTTAGTAAATATTCCTCTTAACTGTGTAAGGATGCACAACACAGACCTAAAAGGAGGATTAACTGCTTGGACAGAAATTTAGCAGCCACTTTCACCCAATTATGCATAAACCTGCTCAAAGCTCTAATAACAGCAACACACCACAGCTGACTTGAATATGTTTTTATTAAATGCTTCGAGCAAAGAATTTTCTGATGAAGATTAGCTATTAAGATATTCTTTTGGCACACAGTGGGTATTTATAAATCTAATGCCTAAAGTTAGAAATACAGTATGTGCATATAATCTGTGAAGACATAAAAAGTCAACATACATTGAGATGTATAGCTGCGTGGTTGACTTTTCTGAGGTGTGAGTAGGAGGACGTGTTACAGTGCAAGCTAGCTTAAATGTCTGTGCTACTCGGAGGCAGACATTTTTTCCGAGCAGTTTCTGCTGCATAGGAGGTTTCAGACAGTGAGTGGGCTGCCAGAGCATTAACACATATGGAGCAAACAAGTCAAAGCCTGCCCCGAGTTGGACACAACATCCATTTGACCAGTGCAAATGAGAAATTGTTGAACTCCATGAGCAACATGTTATAAAAGCAAAGCTTTAAAAACACAAGGCTAAAACAAGTTTTAGTGAGTACTCTGATATGACATGAAGAGGGGCAAGGAAATGTTCTACACTGACTCAAACAAGAGCACTGATATCAAGTTAAAGATTAGGTATGGATAGAGGTTCAAAGGTCCAAACAGTTAGCCTCTGTCAAAAGTGAAAACTATCTTTCCAATAAATCTAAAGGTGTCTGGATCACATATACAGTATAGTCAAGCTAAATCCAGGTCAGATCAGCCAGAATAAAACATCTGTGTGGGTTAGGCCTGATGATATATTTGTTCCCCCACCAGCTAAAATGCATCCTCCCAAAACCTTCCATTGCAAAAGAAAAAGTTAAACCCAATAGTTCTTTTTATGATGCATATGTATACTATAAATATCTTCTTTGTTATTGTCTTGAACTGGGCTATGCATATATAAAATCCAGCCACTCCCCCCCACTAGAAGGCCCAAGGATTTCCATTCTGAAGTTACATTAACTGAATGAATTTGAGCTCGTTTGCTTTTGCGAACTTAGTGTTAGCCAGCTGGTGGCATTGTTTCCCACATAAAGCTATAGATGGGCAAAAGACCTCCAAATATATTTTGCTCTTTTTAAAAAAAAAGTTTTGTTGTTTCATCCATCCCAGACTATGATGGGCTTGACTTTTTATTGGGCAATAGCTCCTGTTTTGAAAATCCTGTTGCTTCTAACCAGCTGGTCTTGCCTATCTCGAGTATCACTGTGGCAGCGGTTCTCAAACATTTTCTTCCACTTCGTTGTAGTTCACGTGTTGAATTAGGACTTTCAAAACAGACATCTGATTGACGCTCTGTGGTATAGTGCTCTAAACTATATATGATAAGCCAAGAGAAAGGTAGGTGACACGTGGCAACCACCAGGTGCTTTGGTAAAAAGGTGCATTTCCCAGTCAGTCGTTGAATGGTTGCAGAGGCTGCTGGCTGGCACTGAAATTGATTGCAAAAGCCTCTGTCAGCAATATGTTGGCAACCACAGGTTGCTAGGGAAAAATGTTTTTCCCTGAGCAGCTGGCAGGTGGTTACTAACGTTTGCTGGAAGTCACTAAGTGAAACTGACCTCAAAGAGGTATATGGTAATGGACCAACAGCCTCCTTCTGATCGCTTGCTAGGAGGTTGCCATGGTTTCCTGTCGTTTGCATGGAAGATGCCGACTTGGCTGCAAACACTCCTGGAAATGTAGATTGTTTGCCTTCAAAGCAAAAGTTGTGCTTTATAGCTGCAACCAATACATTTCTAAACACACAACTTACAGCAACCTCTGCAATCTGCTGGTAACACAATTACAAGCTTTTTTCTGCAGCATCCTCTCTGGGACTCATATCACCTTGCGATACCCAGCAACCACTTACCAGGGATTACACAGTTTTCCCAGCAACCACAGGTGTGACTGAAACTTAAGAATACATGGCTGTGCTTCTTTTCATGCACACTAACCGAATTCCACAGGAAACACCAACAAACTTACACTCCAGAGAAAGACGATCAGTATTAATGCCCTTCTCAAGCTTTTGCAAAGCAAATTGTAAGCTGCAATAAGGATATTTTAAAAGGACACTCGCCATTTTTGTATTTTTATTATTTTTATTTTTGCACTTTAGAGACACTACTTAAAGACAAATAGAGTCAAAATTAATTTGGTTTAAACAGATACTCTAGTGATTCTTCTCTATTGGAACTCGGTTGCGTTAACAAGTTGAAAAATCTGTCTGATATCAGACTAAAACATGGACCGAAAAATGAAATGAAGGACAAGTCAGGTTACAATTATCTGTTCGTTTACTGAGAGGTTTCACAGTGAACAAATATTTGATGCATTTTTAAGATAAAAGATTGGTTTGTGCTTGGTTTAAGCTAGACAACCATGTCTGGAACGTCTTTATAAATAAATGAAAACAGTATTGATCACCCTGCCAGACTGGTTAAGACAGAAAATATGGTTATTTCCAAAAATATGCCAACAGATCACAGATTCCCTGAAGTACAGCAGTTAATGAAGTTGACTAGTAGGACTAACTAGAAGTTAACAGTATTTCACAAGCAGTTATGCTGTAATTAGCGAGTTGTACTGCAGCAGGGGGCTATGAATCCTGTCCAAGATGAATTAAGCAGTTAGTTACATATAGCCCCAATGTATCTACTCATCAGTTGCTACATTTTGATCTGAAAAGGAAAACTATATAAAGTACATGCTACGAGAAACATTTTCAGTAAGAACCGCAGATTGTAAATCACTTATTGGACATTTTCCAGTGTGATATTTATGCTCAGCTGCTTGACGAGAAATCAAATATTCCGATGTTCTCTCCTGCCTCTCAGTCTGATGTGTGAGTGCTGAATCGTTAAGTTCACAGCAAGATGTCTGCTGTTGTGTGGGACACAAGAACGCACTGGAGTAAGTGCATTTACACCAACGTTAGGAGATAAATGCCTTTCCTTCCAAAAGGTTTACCACAGAGTCATCAACAAGAATCAACAGTGCTGAAAAAAAAAAATCCCCTCCTTCTTGAGTGTGCCCATACAGTGTCGTGAGACTGGAACAGAAGGGTTATTTCATATAGGAATTCAATAAAGTTACATTTACGATTATTTGTGGTTAAAAGTCTGCAATTACATCTTTTTCTCTGACACAGTTTTCAGTTTTAGAGTGCTACAAATTTCTCAAAACTAAATGTTTAAGAGTAAACGAAACAACCAACTATGCAAACACTGTTACGATAAATTTAATTTAATGTTGAGCTAATTTTAGTGTAAGACTGATGGCACAAATAAAAGAGTCAGATTACTTATTAAACTCAGCAGAGCCGTTTTTAGTGGCAGAGATCTTGTGTTAATTATGCATTAACCATACATATTAAATGAATGATTAGAAATGTAGAAATCAATATGCGAAAAGCAAACAACTTCAGAAGCAAAATCTTTAACTTATTGCTATGCTGCGGATATACAGCTGTGAATGTTGACCTTTCTAAATGAATCTGCTTGCATGCAGACCTAACCTTCAACAAGCTACATTTAGGAAATAATTTCCTTTGCACAGTAACATTTGAATAGATTAATCCATTACTTTTAGTCATTTCCATCATGCACTTTTCATTCACAGGCAGGTCCACTGTTCCTGTTGGTCTACCACAACCCTAACCCAAGCTGCCCCTTCTTTCTGTCATGTAAGTACTGGGACTATGTTATATGTTATATGAAACCTAATGAAAACGTATTTAGGTTGGAAAATACTTCAAAAAAGTCTCGACTAATTTCCTCCCAATTATATACTTTCTTGGACTTGTTTCCCCATCTCAGCCTGAATCTTGTTCTATGAATTACACCTTTTAAATTTTATTCTACTGGTTTTGATGTGCCTCCCAATCAGCTGGCAACCTGCCCCCACAGCATATGTCGCCTCTCACTCTATGGCAGCTTGGATAGATTCCAGGCCCTCTGATATAGAATTCCAAAATCTTTTGAATTTCTTTATTGGATGGCTTCATAAGTTATGCATTGCGCTTTTAAATCACTTTATGAGACTTGTCTATAAAAAATCCTTCACAGTGCTAATGACATTTTCCTACTGTACTTACTAACTTCTGCACCTATGATGGTGCCATTTGCAGCTATCTAACAAAACAACTGAAGATATGCCACCTTGCAGGCCAGGATGCAACTGGTTCTTATGCTAAGCAACAGAACTGTGCTTTGAAATTACATGACTAATTCCATGTTTTTTAAGAAGAATAATGGCAGTTCTACAAACAGAAGTATGCAAATTGTTCATTTGGGGATACAAATGCTCCAGGTTTGGACTGATCATTACCCTGAGTTCTGTTTTCAGCGAAGGAGATGATGCTGACTTTTGAAGATAGCAATGAATCAGCTCCGGCACTCTAAACAACTGAGTCCAGCATACCAAATGTCTGAAAACTTTTAACAGCTCCCTGACAGTAAATGTTAATTAATTTCATTTGGTCTTCCACCTCCAGAGGCGGAACAAACTGAGAGCGTCTACACTGACAACATTACATCAGTGTCCAAAACTGGAGAGTAGTTTTTGACAGTAACCTCACGCTTCACGATCAGAGGCCTATATCTTTGACTTTGTATAAATAAAATCAACAGTACCTAGTTGTATCTGATCCATTTATCTTTACATTTGTCCATTTATGAATTACGGCTCTACCTTACATTACCGTGATCTATGGTATTGCTTTTCCAACACAAATTTTGAGCTCTCCTTTATGTCATCATGGTTATCTCAGAATTGGGAAGAGCCTCAGAATTCTTAACAGAATGCTAACAAGTAGATAAAAACTGTGTCGCTTTCAATGATATTTGTGCCAGATCATTGTGCATCATCGTAAAAATACATTTCTCTATTTGCTTTGTTCGTTAGTTTTTTTTTTACAGTCTCGTCTGCAATGTGTTGAGAGCTCTCTGAGCCAGTGAGCTGTATATGAAGGGCTAAATGTCAAGTATTTTAAGTTGAGGGCGCTCGGGATGACTGGAGGATATTAGGAAATTAATTACCCCGTAAAGTACATTTTTATGGCAGTGAGAAACTGACACATTGATTAATGAGCCTGAAGGTGTTTGCTTGTAAGAATATCAATTAATTTTTTACATCCAAGTGAAGTCATTAAAATGAATGAGAAGACCTTGACTTAGCAAACCCAACAAACACGCAGGGAACCGCAGCATGATCACAGGGAGAACAGAGTGAGAGAGGGCTGCACGGTGGGTTGGCGAAGCTCCCAGGTCACACGCTTGGCCCACCCTTGACGTCTTCCCCTTCTGCAGCGCTCCACATCAAACCCACATGCCGTGCCAATTAGCAACACAAATGAAGCACCAGGGCCATGCACTACCCTCTTTATTTACCTCTTTAATGAAGCCCAATCATCACCTTAATTTCCCTCTAAAAGGACAAAGCAGGGAGTCAGAAGAGCCGTGTGAAGAGGGGCATGGAAGGTACAAATAATTGGAATATATTAAAGACAGGTAACAGCCTCAAACAAATTTTCTACTATCAAAAGCCTTAGCAGGTCCTTAGATATGAGCTTTCGTTTCCCTCTCACTTGATGCTCTGAATTCAACTTCCTGCTAGGGTTAAGAAAACCCTTTCCAATGTGCAGTTTTCTGATTATTTAAGACAGGCTCAAGGTTGCATCTTGGGAATGCAGTGGGTTTTAAAAAACAATCTCAAAGCCCTGCTCAATTACGACAGCATGCAGGTTGGAGGATGGAGAGGTAGGCTATACTGGCCTTGGCAGGTCATTGGGGAGGTTTCCCCTGTGGGTCTGACAGTACAATGAAGAACAGGCCAGGTATCAAGGGCAAGCCGTTTCTCAAGACTACAGCACCAACTGTTTTCACCTGCCCTTACACTCGACCTCGTGCTACCTCATTCTCTAAAACAGACCAGTTAAAAGCACTGTAGATCCAATATGTGGAGGAAATGCAGGAGGTGCCACTATAAAGAGATGGACATCATTTACAAAGGCAGCAAAAAGAAAAAAAAACTGCTTTTTGCATTGATCTGTAGCTGTCATCTATGGTCAAAAAATATAGCCTAGATTAAAGATTTCATACATACAACATGTAACTTGTCACATTTGCATTTTTAAAATGAAATCAGTAATATGACAAAATGCATTTTATCTGACAGGTGTTTGTTCCATAGCCTAGAACTCAGTTGTGTGAAGGCTTTGATAAATGCTGTAATCACAGAAACTATAGGCTAGGATAAAGACATGTTACTTTGATATTTGGTTTAAGTGGAGGCTTTTGCTGTAAGCAAGGGACAGCTTGCTTAATGGAATATTATATTGTCACTTCATATGCAGATTAAGGACAACTAAATCCTTTGACAGATACTTCTAGTGTAGGTACTCCACTTGCATGATAAGTACTTCAAGCCATCGGGAAGCATGGAAATAATTTATGGTGTCTGACATGTTGTAGGGAGAAAGAATCACAAGTACAGTTTCTTAACAGTTTCTTTGGCAGACTGTGGGATTGAGAGAACAAATCACTTATTGCCACCTACATTTTCGACCGCTTAAAATGATTCATGATATTTTTATGATAGAATAAGTGACAATTTCTTTGAGACATAAGTGAAGCAGATTTAATAATTTCAAATATGCCTTAAGATTGCATTTTTGGTCAAATAGCCTGTGTTGTGCTGTGACCCCACCTATCAGTAATTTTCAGCTGAGCAAACCAGTTCTTTTCCAGGGCAGAAACATTGCACTTCTGTCAAAGTTGTTGGTGTCTCACAGATACACACAAAGTTCCCTCTGGTATCTGTCCTCTGAGACACTGGTTGTGACAATAGTGAGACTGCTCTTGCTGATTCCTTTGTTAAACAAGCCAAATAGCTTTAGTGATGAAACCTAACCACACAGTGAGTTGAAACAAATCTAAATAGTGAGAAACAAACAAAGAAAAATAAAGTCCAAGACTCCCAAATAGAAAATGAAATGTGGTCTCTGGGTTGACCGCAATGTGGTTTAAGCCACAGATTGGTGAAGGTTTGCAAATAATTGCTGCCTAATATATGAAGGCAGACAAATTGCCAATATGTTGTTATTATCAAAGTCAGTTAGTGATGAGTGCAACTTGTTTGCAATGTGTCTTTTTGCAATAGTGAATTTAAGTCAATGGTTGCCAGCTGGTTGCTCTTTATATATTAAAGCAAAGTTGCTGAAGTCCTTTTTTACTATTTCTGTGTAGAATCTATAAAGTTCTACACAGAAAGCTCCACTCTAAACGTAACCAGTTAATGTGAATTTCTATTTAATGTAAAATTCTGCACATGCAGATGTTAACGAACGGCAAGAAAGTCACAAGTTTATTGATTTATTGTAGTTAATCGCAATATTATCACAAACAGAGTACATGTATTTGCCAACCTGACCTCATTTATTCGCTAACAGATATCAGACTGATTCCATCTTATTACCATTTTATCACCATCTTTACAGACGAGGGACACTTTGAAGACGGTAACTGAGTGCAGATGGTTTTTCTTTGAAGCAACCATTTCAAACCATTGCAGTGCAATTCTTTTCTTAAACAAACCAAACAGTTTAAGCGATGAAACCCAATCATCACTGAAACAGTGCATCATAATGCAACACATATTGCATTATGTGCAATATACATTGTACATTACACATTAGCAATATCTAGTATCAAAGTTAATTAAGGTTCATTTTAAGGAGGAGCATTTGACATATTTTGGAAAGCTGCAGTGAGCTTGAAATTCACTGATTTGCTGTTTTGTGTTCTTCATTTTTCCAAATCACTTCAATAAAAGTGGACAACATCATGTTAGCACGACCTTCAGACTCACAGTAATGACATCAATGAAAAATAATTTTCAGTAGTTTTAACATTGGGGGGTTTTTCTTATCAAATTATTTTAGAAACTGCTTACACTTAGGAGATGCATACCATATGAGCCTGGATGCCATCAAAGTTTGATTAATATATTTTAATACCAAAGAAATAGCTGTCATTTAAATGTCAATGGCAGGGAAGTCCTGCTTTTGAATTATTCCATTTGTTACTTCCTAAAAATGTCTCTTCAGACAAGATAGGTTGCTCTTCTGCAGTTTTTTTTGTTGAGCCCAACACTGCTGCTAAGTATGGTATATATTTTTATGGCATCCATCATCGGTGGAGATCCACAGACAATAGCCATAGCATTACTCACACATTGCAAAAGCCACCATCTCTTGATACTGTGCTTGTTTGTGTCTCCATCACTGTCAGGGGCCTCTCCACTTGTAACCCTCTGCAGACGACTCCTGGGGGCCAGGTGTTACCTACATGGAACAACGCAGTGCAAAGCCATCTTAAATAAGCAGATACTTTAGCAGGGCCCTTGGTGCAGCATGGGATCATTATTTTGAGGTGGGAAAATCCAGTTTGACAGATGAACCGTGGCCGCCGAGAGACACATCACTGATACGCCGTATAACAAGATCTCAGAAGAGTGAAACACCGACTCATTACATATCAAAACAGACTGGGAGGAAGGATTTATTTGTTTTGTTACAAGGGGTGATGATTCTATTTCATGGACGCCAAAGCCATGCACAAGGCAGCCACAGGTCCAGGGGTATTATCACTGGCCCCAGTGATGAGTTACAGAGTCCAAGGCAACTCAGCCCCCCTCCACCCTTCAAACTGGGAATACCACTGGATCAGCAGAGAAGTCGAAGCAATTTAATGGGTGAGTCACTTAGGTGTTATTAAAGTGTGCCTTTTGCTGCAGGCTGGGAGCAGTGCTGTGGTGTTAAAGAGCAAACTTCAAAATGACCAGCATGAAGGAACATTTTGTTCTTTATTCTCTTTGAGATGGTCAACATATCTTATCTCTCTGTGTCTGCTAAACAACTCCAGGGGATTGCTAATGTTGATGCCTGACTGTGATTTGAATTCGAATGTCTTAGAATCATTTAAAATAATTTCACAATCTTTGATGTGTTTAGTTTTCATAAATAATTACTCTTGTAGTCGCTCAACTTATTCTGCTTCGACTAGCTAAACTGAAATATAACATTTGCATTGAAAGTAAGGTTAGCATTACATCCAAAGACCTTGGTAGTGTTGCGTTAGCTTACAATACAATAAATGTGGCTAACATGATTTATCGCATTTGTTTTTTGCCACTTCTTATTAAACATGGATGATTTTAATACATACTACTATGTATTTACTCATTGTTGTTAGCTTTGTAATTCAGAAATTCAGTTATTTAGTTATGGCTTTAGATGTTACAGTCATAATATGATCGTATTTCCATGTATATAAGATCCCATATCCACCCACACTGCATCTCTCATACTCTTTGCCAGGTAACTCCTTACCAGTGGAAGGTAGCCAATCTGACAACTGTGTAAGTTGGTATCTGTAACTAAGCTGACAAGACAGCAAAGAGGGCACTTAGCAGCATGGAAGTGTTCACATGTTTCCAAATTTGTGGGTTAAATTGTGCTTGGGCGATAATGTGTGTCTACTTCAAATCTGATGAAGCACCCACTAAAGCTAAGCAGAGAGGCTCAACAACATTGAGGAGGAGAGTCGTGCCAGAGCTACAGCTCAGTACAGCAACGACAACTTTTAGTTCAGGTAAAGCTGTCACTCCTGAGGACGTTAATGAGCTTGTTGCTGGGAACATTTTGGAAATAGAAATAGCCACAAATATTAACTGGTTACAGATTGATAGTTACATAGATAGTACGATAGATAGTACGTTCATGTGTAAATATATTCTGCACAAAACAACTCACGTTTACTTTAATACAAAGGGGTATTCATATTTGGTAACACAAAAGTACTTTTCTCGAGACTTTCCCAGTAGGTAACACAGTTTTTTAATGGAAGTAATTTTATGATGTAAAAAAGTTACTTTTAAAAGTAATTATTACTATCTACACAGTTGATCCCACCCATGCCAGATGAGTTTGAGATGGGGGTGGGATATGAGACTCTTCTTGTATCCAGTGGTGATAGACATGTTGACAGCTGAAGTCAGACAGGAATTTCCATTGTCTATGTATGTCTATGTCTATGATGTTTGTAGACTAAACAGACGATTGTAGGAGAGATCCTGGAGAGATGGAGGTATCCACTAGAGGAAAGAGGAAGGAAAGTCTGTAAATGTAAGACGGAATACGTGTGTGTGAATGAGAGGGAAACAGCTGTAGTGATGAAAGGGAGAGGAGTTAGTGAAAGTGGATGAGTTTAAATACTTGGAGTCAACCATTCAAAGATCAAACAATGAAGAGAAAGGTGTAGGCAGGGTGGAGTAGCTGGATACAAGTGTCAGAGGTGATTTGTGACAGAAGGATAGCAAGAGTGCTTACAAGATGGTAATGAAACCTGGTATGATGTATGGCTTGGAGACAGTGGTGCTAAAAAAAAAAAAAGGCAGGAGGTGGCCTATTGAAGAGTTTTTGATTTTGAGTGACCAGCAGGGCAAAAATAAGAAATTAGTATATCAGAGGGACAGCTGTTGAGCAGTTTGGAGACACAGTTAGAGAAGCAATGCTGAGGTGTTTTGGATGTTGAATATGGAGCTTCCAGGCAGGGGAGAAAGAGAACTCACAGAAAAGATTCATGGATGTAGTGAAGAAGGACATGAAAGAGGCTGGTGTGAGGAGGCTGATGAACCACTGCGGTGTCTGCCAAAAAAAGAAGTAGATTCAACACTGCCAATGGTAGATTAGAAAATTGTCACAAAAACTATTTTTGCTACTTCTATAAACAGTACTGATAAATATTAAAATGTTTTGATGGCTGCTAGACCTGAAAATATCCATAAAGTTAATGTCTCTGTTCAGTGTGGTCGTGCACCTACAAAAACTATTGCAAACGTCCAAAATGTCTTACTGTTTTCCACTGATATACACACAATTTGCCTTTTTAGTTATAAACTTTGCCATTGAATCATTTCACCCTTTCAACTTCTAATTCCTTTTCAAATTTACTTTCAAACACTCTCCTACCTTCAATTAAACTGGCAGAGCCTTTGATTTAAGTTGCAAGGTAAGAAAAAAAAAACTTACTGTATCAATCAATTTGCCTCACTCCTTTCATTTATAAAAACATGCAAAATATACTTTGGCACCTGATGGTGGGGGAGCAAGGCTAAATCAAAGTGTATTAATAATTAACTCTAATTAGTGGTGTGTGGGAGAGGTGTGATGCCTGCTTCGATGGCAGCGCTCCTCTCCTTCCTGAACCTCTGCCTGTTCTCGAGATCATCCACTGCGAGAGATGACAGACTACAGAGAGAGGAGGACAAACGTTTTATGAAGAAGAGGTGCCGGGTTAAAGAGACAGGACTTCTTTTCATTTAGTTTGTTCAGTTGAAGAAACTCATAGAGAGAGGGGAACAAAAAGAAAGAGACAGGAGGAGCAAAGATAAAAAAAAATAAAAAGAAAAGTGAACTCATTTGTTATAACTTCAAGTTAATTAAGGAGCTTGTTGTGAGATGACGGGGGCACCTGAATATGCAGGTTTTAACTGAGCAAGAGCATTACAGGGGCAACTGCTGAAAAAAGGACCTGAAAGGAGCCTTAATTAATGTCTCAGCAGGGGTGAAGGGAACACTGAGATGGAGCTAAAGCCCTCACAGGCCCAGATTCAAACTGGAGCTCTTCTAGCTGGGAGAGCATTTTATTTCATAGTATTGCATCATCGCGGATTATCTAACAAGCAAAAGTGTCACTAAGCCGATAAACATCTCTGAGACCTCGAGGGGTAAATTAGTCTCCTTCCTCCTCACACTCAAAGTGTAAAAAAGTATTACAACAAAATAAAATTTCTCTAAAAAGCAGGGACATGCCTTCACTGAGTAGTTTAATTAGAAGTGTACGTACAAAGCACCAGATCCTCTGTTTCCTCCGTGCAATTTGCTAACAAAGACAATTCATCTCATGTTTGGAGGGGGGGAAATCTGATTACAGCTAACACTTTGACCCTCTTTGCTGTGATGAATCGGGTAAGTCATGCATGCGGATTTTGATTTATCTTTCTGACCTTTTGTATGCAAAGGAGACACGTTCTGTATAACCATAATGTGACACGTCAGAAAAAGAGGTCAGGCCTGTGAGAAAACAAGCCTCCCGCTTTCCCTTTGATGAGTCTATTGTTTTGCCTCACAGTGGCTGCTTTTATTTTGCTGAGCACTGAAAGTTTCTCCTCCAAATTAAAATTCTCCACGTGAAACAATAAAACACGAGGTTTACATGTAAAGTTGTTTAAACTGATATGACTGAACAATAAAAACAAAAAATTCCTGAATTTTTTTTTTTTTTTTAAAAAGGACTTTCCTTTTGGAAATATTCAACTTTATAAGTTAGCTCAGTGTGAAAATTACATTTCTGTAAATTAAGAAAAAAAAATCCATAAATTATTTTTTTAGTAATATTGATAATCTGTTTTTCATTTAAGTTAGCAAGCAGCAGTTTTCATAATGTATCTGTAAAATCAAGATTGCTTCATTATCATTGTACACAGACATGAAAAACACCTAACGCAATATAATTTTGGTTTTGAAGGCTGCATGACGCAAATTAACAGTGCAGCAGTTCTTGAAAATGGTGAAACTACGTTACTACCACATTTTTGTGCATCGTGTGATTCTGGCATAAATAGCATTCCTTACAATCACCGGAAAAAAGAAGCAGCTGCACAACAATAAATACTGATGAACTGACTTTTTCTATCATCAGAATTTCAACGATTTAATAAACCAACATTTAAAAAATCAAGAACAGCTGTTTGTTCATGTTTTTTTTATTTTGCATTGACTTTGTTGAAAATGTTGATTTCACAGTGTAGCGGGTTTAGAGTAATTATACCATTGCATCTTATCCTTAAGCCTCATGTTTAGTATGTAATTGTGTCTGGTGCAAGGTGTAAGCATGAGGGAAAACTAACACTTTCACAAAATAGAATGTAGATAGTGCTTTAATTTTACCTTGGTAGCCAAATATGTAGCAACTGACCGATTGCAGTAACTGTGAGAAAGGCAAGGAGAGAATGACACAGGGAGAGAGAGAGAGAACACAATTTCCACTGAACGTTATTCTGTTGGCATTATTTGTACTCAAACAGTAAGTAACTGAACCTGCCCATTAATTAGCCTAATAAAAGTGCGTGTTTATTCCAACCATGGGATCAAATTGTCAGTTGCCACTTTATATCTGCACAGAACCAATAAGAGGTCAGCTGGCATGGCTGGCCTAAGTCTTACTCATAAATAGTTTGTACGCAAATGAGGATAAAACCAGTGCTTAGAAAAAATGTTTGACATTCACTCTCAGTCAGCTAATATTTCCAAAAGGAAAGCTGTTGGGATGTCGCAGATGGACATTTCCCATTGGCTTTATGTAGTTCTTGAATGTTGTCTGGCTGTCCTCGCTGACAGAAGGTTGCTTTATACTACCTTTTATCAGTCAGAACAAACTCAAACAAACAACAAGATTGTGAGAAAAATAAAAAAGAGGATGCAGACTGAAGTGATACTCGCACTCCTGACCTGTCACTCCGAGGCTCATTTATCATCTAACCAAGCTGCCACTGGCATCAAAAGTTTATACTGAAATAATCTATTTCTTGCTTTATAAGAGACAGTCTTACTGGACCTCTATTCTTTTTCTTTTTCAACCATGTTTGGCTTCTTGGTTTGGTCTACACCCATCTTGGTGTACATGTTCAGTGGGTCCTAAGTCGCTGAACACCTCAAGGAAAGCTAACTTCTTCAGTTTATCCACCTCTGAGCTACTCATTCAGTTCTAGTGAATGGATGATGAAATATAATTTTAATCTATTACAGCACCACCACAATGAAAAGTGGCACTTTTGTGACTTTCCACTGCTAAAGTGCATCATCTGAGTGTGAAGTCTGGGACAGAGCTGGGTGGGCGATTTGTGTTCAAGTCAAGAGAAGTGTCGCTGAGTCTGAGCTCCTGTCCCAACATTGCATCATTAAAAGTCATTCTTTAAACACAGAAAATGACATGTAATTACAACATTTTTTATTAACATTTTGTGACACATACACCACATAATGCAAACATTTTGTTCTTTTATGAGGAGAGAAGATCTTAAATGGTATTTGGTATAAATACAACAAAATGAGACAAATATCATTCTTCATAAGCATAGAAGTAGTTGTTTTAACACACCTAAATGTAAATGTTTCAGCAATATGCGTATTAAACCATATATATTGCATTATTCTTTGTACTAAATTGCAAATCTGGACTGGATTAAGAAGAGATGTGTTTACACATGTGTGAGTCTCTGTATGTATGAGGGGATGGCAGCAAGCATTTTAAATATTAATAGCTTTTTTTCTTTGCCATACTTCAAAAAAGGCGACAATAATGCGGGGTTGCAAGGGGGTACGTACTCTCTGAGGACAGGTCTGTGGAGAGAATGAGAGGGAGAAAGTGTCCTGTCATAATTAAACATGCATGGGTATTTTTTTTCACAGACGCTGTTTGTTCCGCTGGCCTGGGTTTTGACAGGACGCCAAAACAAGCCCAGGTGGAACGGAGTGTGCAAACAAGCTTGTGAGTACAGGCATGAAACACACAAATTAGCACCTAGACCAGATGAATACGCAAGTTCTGGGATCAGGGCCAGGACGGCGTCCCATGATCATGCAGCCTAGTCAGGTGAAAGTAAACAGAGAAACAAAAACAAGGTGTGTGTTTCTCCAGGTAGATCAAGCACATATTAGTCTTTGTAGCTGATTTTTCATTAGAATATCTCTAATTTATGAGAGATAAATCGGTGTGAAAGAGATATTCAGTGGGTTAAAAATATGAGATTTTAGCTTTTACCATTTTATCCGGGTCTGCTCTAGTAATTGATACAAGAGAGTTTGAAACCTTGGTCAGCAGGCAGCAAGCCATTTGTGAATACAGGCCTGCCAAGCCTAAAAGAAAAACAATAACAAGCCAGGATACGCTGGGAAGACAACAGACGGATGTGAGAGTCTAGTGATGGATGTGATGGGTGGTGGAGAGCTAGAGAGGGAAAAAATTAGGTTGAAAAAAATGGATAGAATTGAAAGAGAAAGGAGACGGGAGGAAGCGAAGGAGATAGACTGAGGAAGAGTGAGTGGTCGAGTCCCACAAGAGAAACCGTAAAGTAAAGCTGAGTGAGCGAGCACCACCAGTCCAGAGACATCTTGCAGGTTTGGGTTTTTTTTTTTCCTTTTTGTTTTTTTTCTTCTCAGGCTGGACACTTCGGAGTGCATGTTAAGTCCCCGGGCGGCCCCGTAGCCGAGGCACTACTGACATAAGCAGCCTCCCAAAGATGAACAGCATCACCTCAGCTACAGTTAGAAGGTCAAGAAATTGCTCCCACTGCACATGGCCCTCCTTCCCCTTACATCATGTGACCTCTCTGCTGCACAGAGATGTTTCCCTCCTTTCGCCGGTCCTCTCTGGCCTCTCAAAAAGGCAGCTTTTACACTTCTTAACTCTTCCACTTGGTGGGACACAGAGACCAGTGCAGCACAGCGCACTTTTTTCCACATGAGTTTACCCCGTTAAGGCTGTTCTAAAATAAAGCCCTCTTAGTCACACATGAACTGAGGGTGAATTATGGATGGGGCCTTAGTGATGAAGTTGTGGGATATCTTAATGACACCCAACACGTCCAACATGACTCCCCAGCTGCTGTGAATTAACTAGCTCTCATAATTAAACTGGGTAAAGAACAAGCTCGGTCATCAATAAGTCATTACTGGCAACTTCAATTCACTACCCTGCACTCAGTGATTGTTTCATCTGAAGTGAGTATGCGTGTTCCTCTTGTTCCCTCACAACACTCACCTAATAATAAACACCCAATGAATAACGAACTCTAAAACATTGTTATTGTTGATTAAACCGAATAACCAAATGTGAATAATGGATAACACCCCTTATTTACATGTTAAAGCTCTTTGTTTGTAACCCACAGCTATAAATGCTCGCATAAGCCACGTAATGACAGTATTACCTTGGTTACTGCTCCCTTAAGGCTTTTTGGAGCTTCATCAACTTGGAAGTCGGCGACGGATACGCAGAAAACACGTGAAAGCAAAGGGGAAACTGAGATACACGTCCATTAATTCGCATTAGAAAGCCAGGATGCCTCTGTCCTAAATAAGTTTGCAGTGTATACTTCAGCATCCCATCTAACATTCATGCCTCCTTTTTATGCTTTTATCACCTTGGATACGCCTGACTCAACCAACCGTGTACACGCTTCCCTTATCCTGCCAGGAGCATCTAGCAGGTCCCGCCAAAGTAAAACACATCCTGTGCTTTGTGTCTGTGACTTTTTGCCATTAAGTGACACAAACGTGAGGAGCATCATATGGCCGATGGATAACAAATTTTTACTGAGACGTTTTTCTATTTGCAGTTTAAAGACTGGAAAATAATTCAGTTCATTTTAGTCATAATATGTAAACTTGAGTATATCAAATTAATCAAATCAGGTTCTTACACAGATAACAAAAGAACAGCACAAGGACAATGTTTCAATTATAGTGACTGCTAAAGCACATCTAACAAGCTTTTGCCAGAAAAAAGGAATCGTAAGACTGCAGGCCTCACTAACCGAGAGTCTGCAGAGTGTGAATAGAATGCAGTAGTCAGGATGATTGAACTTGGCTGTCTTCAGGGAGGGGGGGTACATGTGCTAATCCTAATCAGGACCTGTTCCCTGCCATGTAATGGAGTAGGAACAACCCCGAGCTCCGCGCTGGACACGCTGAGGCTACATTAGTGAATAATGTTTTCCAGCATGGGACACCGTTTCTATTACGCTCCACATGCGGGAGGAAGAGGAAGCTGTCACTGCGAATTAACCGCAGAGCACGCCATGCAAACATATCTTGTGTAATTGGAGTAAAAAAGTGAGCGAGGGGAAGAAGGGGAAAGGCTTTTTAAAATAACACTCGTCTGCTCTACATCACTGAGACGCTATGTTTGAGACATTATGAAGCTTTTAGCAAACTGTCAACCTTCAGGACTAAAGGATTCATACACTCCGTCCTCCGGAGGCTGTTTTATTTACCCATTCTGCACTGATCTGGTTTACCAGAGAAAGCCTCAGCTAGAATTTGTTCGCTCTGAGCACTGCTGCAGTGTTTTTTCTGTTAAAAAAAATGACCAGTTTACCTGATTATATCGACAGCTCTACTGTAAAATCTCTTGGCATTAGGGGTCAAAAACACTATGTTTTCTTATTGTCTCGCTGAGTTCACTTCCATCTAGAAGAGGGTAAATCTCAGAGCGGAATCACTTTTCTGACAATAATTTATAAATTATGCACTGCTTGTGTTTGAATTGAGAAAGGCTTTCATATCTCTTCCATTAACTCAGATTAAGATTTCATACTGATGCTGGGGAGAATGCTAGCAATATCCCCGTCTCATTTCAATGAAATTTTTATTAGTGCTTTTTTCTGTAGTACACTCCTATTGGGATGTCTGTGAATCTGAAGCTTGGCTTTGGACATGAACTCCCCTCAACCTGCCTGCCAGTGGCTCTGAAGGTTTCAATATTTTATGGGCTCGGGCTAACTCAGCCGTGAGATTCCAGCTGCAGAGATTTAACTCTAATGTAAAAATTGTGAACGGATGAAAACTGGGATGTCATAAGTAATACATCTGTTCCAAGAGGGGTCATGGTTACCATTCTTCAAAAAAGAAAAAGAAACAGCTAATAATAAAATGAAATGAAAGAAAATCAAATAACAGAGGGGAAAAAGGCATTTAAGAATGAACACTCTACTCCATTCTTCCTCTTTGTATGTCTAAAATGAAAAGACCTAAAGCTATAGGACTAAAATATATCAGCCTTAATCTCCCAGTGCTTCAATTGACTCCTGATTGTGTGCACTCTTTACCCCTTTTTGTGCAGCCATCAATAAAACTGGTCCCCTAATGTCATCCCTCTGAAGAAATGGACATCACGCCACTTACACTTTATAGGCCAAATCCATTTCTTTGAGCATCTTGCCTTTTTCTTTCTCGCTATCCTAACGGAATTCAAAGCATTTGGAAAATCTGTCTATTCAGCATCAGCGTCCTGGCACATTTTCCGAGGTCAGATGAGATGGGTCTGATGAACTTTCCCATTTCTCCCATCCCTGCAATCTATAGCTTTCTCCCTTGAGCCATATGTTGTCCAGTGTAGTGAAGACTGCTTGTAATGGCCCTGCTAACAATGCACTCTTTGTGCTGGATAAGGAAAGGAAAAAGCCTGATGCCGGGAGGCAAGATGCAGAAGAAACACTTTTTGTGCCTACTTATATCTCTTTTTTTCATTCCATTATACAAGTGGACTCTGCTGGAAATATTTGTCTTGACAGTAGTTTAGCATCACTCCCCACCGCCCTCCATGAAAGATTAAACTATTGAAATTGTCATAAGTACAGATGCCAAGCACTTATAGGTGGTCCTAAAACTAACATTACTTAACAAATTTGTTGGTTAGCTGGTGCACAATTTCTTTCTTCTTTTTTTTCTTCTCGGGGAAACAGACAAATTTATCTACAGTATTCCTCAAAAGCGCTTACACTTGGTGGAGTGAAACTTCCATGCTTCCCTCACACCCTATTTCTTGCTTCTTATTACCAATAATAACATTGCTCCTTTGGGAGCTCAGGGGTAAGTATGCCCCCTAGCACTAAAGCCCTTTTAGAGACTTACTATATTGGACTGAATATAGTCCTTGCACTTGCAACATATTCACTACTGAATATTCTCATGAGAGATTTTCTGCAACTGCAACCAGATGATTTTCTCCTGCAGTAATCTGCAATTATTAAAGAACTTCAGATTATAAATAAAGATACTAAAATTATGCCCATGGATGTTTAACAGTAACATATTTTAAGCTCTAAATCCTTTTACAGTATTAGACACTAAGGGAATGATCTTTACTTGTGCTGTTCCGTTGCAAGGTCTTTACCTTACAATGTAAAGTACCTTGAGGCAACTCTTGTTGTGATTTGGCACTATATAAATAAAATTAAATTCAGTACTTCTGCTTTTCTGGAAAGATTTTGGGTCAAGGAACCTCAACTGACAAAGCAAAATAGACATTGTATTTAATTTATGTATTTAATAGACAGTATTTAAAATTACAAATTGCCAACTGCAAGTGTTCCCTGCCAGGTGCATATATCCCAGTGATCAGCAACAACAACAACTGTTGCCATTAATAAATGAAAAAATGAAAAAAACATCAGCCGAGGTCATGAAAAAAATAGTCATAAGTCACTGCATATGAAAGTAAAATCTGGAGATCGATTAAAGACAATTAATGCAAAGTAAAAATGTGCAAAGCGTTAGAATAAGTAGGAGAAAACAAATCTTTAATAGTCACAACAAGCAGCCTGAAGTAATAGAATAACAGTTGAAACAGTTGCATAGCTGTAATGAAAAGAGCCATCAAACATGTGCCTAAAGTGACAGTTTCAAAAAATACAGTAGTTAGCTAAACCTAAAACATAAAATAATAAAATACTAAAGTGCAGTAAATAGTAAATTAAAGGGAGTGTAAAAAGTAATTGATAAAGACCATGCACAGTTTAAAACTGGTAATAGCTAAGGGTAAATGCACACACTACTGAAACAGAATAAGGTAAATGTAATATCAGATCAAATAATAAGGTGAAATGAATGCATAAAAAGGTAAGTGAGATTATATATGGAAAAAATATCAAATGATAGGCAGTGAAAATAATCAGAACTAATAAATAAACCAACATTTTTCATTCAAATGAGCAAAACACTTAAAAACAATTTAAACATCCATAGTTGTAATTGTGAACAGATGGTAGAAAAGAAAATACTCTTGTAGATCATTTAAAAAGAATTAATTAATCCAATAACAGTTTCCCTCAACCAGCGCTACCTCATTTCAGTTGATAAGGATGTCGGGCGAGTCAGATTTCTGACATTTGGAAATGTCTGAGCTTCGTGGCTGTGCTATTAAAACATAAGTCCGCTCCTGTCATCCTGACAAGCGTATTTCTAGTTTCCTTTTATAGTGTTAATAAATGATATAAACAAGACTTGAAAAAAATATTTTCCAAATTAGTAAAAATAGGATAACTCTCACTTTTGATTGTACCAAAGCATGTGGTAGAAGCCTTTGTAGGTCTATGTTGATGCCTTGTAATTAGAGTGGTGTTGGCAAATATAATGGGAGGGGTAGATACAGAGGCCAAGCAAGTAAATGTCCAGGTCACTGTGTAAACACAGCTTATTGTCTGGGACACGCTTGTTATCTAAAAGTCATTTCCATCATTAACAAAGGAGGACACACGTCTCCTGTGGGAGTAGACAGACAGCTCCGGGGTTAAAAGACACATGCTGAACTATCAATAACTTCCACTAATTGTATGCTTTGTAATTAGGAGCATAATCAATTATGAAATCGTTTGTTCTGCCTCTGTGACACGATAACAATGGGCTGCGTCTAGATCTGCATACAGTAAGGTACACAATGAAACTGCAGAGCAGGCCATGCGTGTGACTTCGGATCATCGCATGTCAGCAACAAGCATTTGCATTTTTGAAGCGAGGCTCAACGTTCCTGTGACAGAAAAGAACTTGATCGTTTGACCTCTACATCGTTGAACTGCAACTGATGAGCTTAATCGTCAGCTGTCACTTCCTATCTTAATTAATCCTAATAGACTATTGATGCGACACAACTGTTAGGCTTTATAATTAGTATTGCAATTTAGACCGGATAATCTAACAGGGCAGTCCAATTACTCCAGAGGAAATAGAAAGCTGTGAGGCAATAATTATGAAACAGTCACTGCACAATGAAAAAAAAGGAAAAAAATCAAGAGCTTTTTTCCTGTTGAAAGAGAAATCCATGCATACGTTAAACAGTAAATGACAAAACACTACCTTTGCTAATCTCATTCAATGTATGAGAGACAACTAATTGAATTGATTGCTGCTATCAATAGCAAACAAATCTGTTGAGTTGTCCATGCTCATATAATCTGACCTGATTCCTTCAGCTGTCACTATCTGTGAGAAAGCTGCCACGCTACGCTTTTCTAAATCTGTCAAGCCGGGGCATTTACATGCCTTTGTGTTTCCATGCTGATAGGGCAATTAATAAAATATATGTTAATAGGAGCTTAATTGTTTTACAACAGCAGTTTGACAGGGCTGAGGGAGAGGAGACTTGTCAGCGATATGAAATGCGTGGCTACTCTCAGCAGCGTAGCCCTCAGCCTAACATATGGTCTCCTTTCCAGGCTTTAACTGTACCACATAATAGGAGCCTGCAGTTTATTTTTGAAACATTAGTGATGTCACTACTCCTTTTGTCTCCTCGAGACAATAGCTGCTGTCTCTGCCTCGCAAGCAAGACAGCCCCCCGACACTCCACCACCCTGCGAGCCCCCTCCCCAAAACTAAAGGATGACATTTGAATAATAATAATAATAATAATAATAATAATAAATCTACACACATCTCAAATATACACAGAGTGTTGTGCCTACATTTGAAAGCCATTTCTTTAAAAGTAAAGACATGTTTTTTTTGTTTATTTGTCTTTGCAAATCAGTTGTTAAATATTCATTAAAACTGGATTATAAAAATTGGATTGTATAAAAAATCTTCCCTGTAAATGCTTTTTTATTATGTGTTTTCTAAATCATATCAAGAAAATTAACACTCAGCTCCTTTAAAAGCATTTGACATCACTGTGCAATAAACTGGTTATCGTTTGTAAGTGAGGATGATATCAGTAAAAATAATTTATGAAAACAAACTCAAATAAAAGTCGGCATTAAATTTGTGCAGAATTGAAGACTAAAAGCTGTTTTTTTTTTTTTAGCACTTTAACAAATGTCTCATTGAGCAGCTAGTATAAAGGCTTTCCTATCAGTGTTTATTTGAACTAGTTTCTGAGGCAAAGCTGTGTGTTTCAGTGCAGGGTGATGCCAAGTGATTCATACACAAATGACCTGAGGGAGGCAGCAGTGCAGCGAACAAATGTGAGCACAGCGTCTCACACTCTTAGTGCGCTTTAAAGGCCATTTACATAGTGAAATCTAATTACCCAAGCTCTATGAGAGAGTATTTGATCTCAATCTTAAACAGAGCAGAACATATTATTAGGAAGAAGAAGAAAAAATAAAGGAGGGCGAGAGACTTTTGTTAGATGAAGGTGGCTTACTGAACAGAGGAATCAGCTTGTACACAATTCAGCACTCCCTTTTTAATTATTTTCCAACATAGATGAAAAGGGAAGAACACTGATTTATTTGTGTCCTGGGAGACAATGTGGGCTTTTGAGACATGAAAACCAGAAAAGAGGGAACTTGGGTGGACAATGCTGGGAGAACAAAGTCTCTCTCATTCTGTTTTTTCTGCTTTAAAGGAAATCAGAAGTTCTCAGTGTTGCTCCGTTAACAACTTCACTTGTGAGCAGCATGCTGGTTTGGATGTTAAGTGCCAACATATAATTGAAATTATCAGTGAGTCACATAGAATGCCCAACTGACATATTTTACACGTTCTTCTAACATAAAGGAAAAGAAACTAAAAAGTTCACAAGATATTAAAAAACAGCTACATCACATATATAAAATACTCAAAGTCATCTATAATGTAAAACTTTACATATTGTTGTGCTCATTACACGTATTGCCTTTGTGATTGTGAAATGTCTTCCATTTACACTGATGCTGAAACAGATGCTGGCTTTCTTAATTCCACATTGTCTCTTTTGGTGTGAACTTCTAAAAGAGCAATAATTGCATTACTGCAGGCCACTGTCTTACCTTTTCATACCAAACATGCAGTATTTTCATTCGTTTGAAATAAAACTTATAAATGCCAATGTTTGAGGTGTTTTAAAGTGTATTGGACTGCTAATTTAGCGCACATGTATGACACTTTTCGCTCCATTGCTGTTCATTTTAAACTAGAACATGGTCTTGAACACTTTGTACTCTATGTACATAAACTATTTGGGGGTTTTGCTATTGTTGTTGCATAATGCACTGGTATAAATCATGAATTGCTTCTCGTCAGCAGTGCCTATGCAGAGCTGACAGGACAGGCAACTCTGATTTTTGTGCAAATACTGAAATACACAATTAGAAGTGCAGACACGGCTATAGGCACTAGTTATTTTACTGATACTGTCAGGTCTTGATGTGTGATACCGAGAATTTGCATGTAACAGTAAGTGATCCCTTTATCCACATAGATTGCCCCATGTGCTTCTAAGCATGTCTCCAGATGTTCTGTATATACATGCGCACACCTCACCCTTTTTCCCTTTGTTGTGTTAATACAATTCCAGTACCTCACCAATTTCAGACTCCATAACCTACAGGATGTTTTTCCATTACTCAAGGATTGCCTAGTGCTTCTAACTTGCCCTTATTTTATGTTTCAAAATTAGAGCTTTCTGAAAATTACCGTGCTCTTTCGGTTCTTTGTTCCCGCTCTTGCAAAAATCATATATAATTGTAGTCACTCCATGAAGATTTTTTAGCATTGACCTTTAGTGCACAGTAATACAGAAAATGATGGGGACCAGATTTCCTGTCTGAGCCTCTTCCTTTTCTCACCCCCACATCTCAATCTGTGAGGGATAAGACGCTGTCTCTGGGGATATGTTGACCCTATTACTACCAATGAGTATTGATATAGTGCTTGTGTTATATTAGCATACTACGATTACTGTTTCAGTTTCTATGTCCTGATTTTAGCCTGCGATCATGACAAATGCCACTCCTATGATATGATATCAGTTAATGCTGATACATTTACCCAACCAAGACATACCAAAAATGATCAGCCACATTGTCATACTCTGTAAATTTAATAGAGATCAATACTAATATATGATATATGGTAAAAAGCTATAGATATAGATGTAGATATAGATATAGACCAGTATCCTCTGGATAAAACTAAACATCGAAATGAAATCTTGAACTTTTTTTTATACCTGTTCTATGTGCATCCATGTTTTTCCAACATAAAACTGACTTTCTGTGGACCCAGCAGGGACTTGGAGTAAAATAACATTTGTAGGAGTCTATGAATTTGCTGTATAGAGAACTTGTTTGGTAGATGTTGACTGTTAGAGTAGTGCATTGTGAAGCCAGCATGTCTCTAGATCTAATGGCTTCACAAGGGAGAACAATCAAGATGACTTCACTGTATCATCCAGGGTGGTGGTAAGCTGCAGGAGAGTGCAGCGAGCCCCTCCACTATTCCCTTAAAGCAACGTGAAGTTTGCTCCTTCCCAATAATCTGGGCTGGGATCTCAAAGTCACGATGGGAAGCATTGTTGTTCCCCTTGTCTATCCGTGGGCCCAACATGTGGTACGCTGCTCATTTCCGTCACTGCCCATGGCTTCTTGTGGACTTTTTCAACCAGCCAATGAATACAGGTTCTAAAACTAAGACTGCCAGGCGCCGTTTCTCACTGATAATAACTAAAGTAGGATTGGCCACTTTTTGGGCTTTTACCGCGCACACAGTCAACAGTTAATGCATTACAAGTAATACATTAAAATCGTGCATAATGGCTGCATTGTCTCAAAATTAGTTTCTCAGTCAGTCAGTATGCAAGCAGTGCTATGCACATTTTCAGGCATCTTCACTTCTTTATCACAACATTTAAATGGATGATAGACAGTTCTTACTCAACTTTATATTGTAATAGTACTTTTAAATAGCTTAAATATAAATACATGTGATGCATTATTTACTAACAACACAAGTAAATCTTTTTGTTACTCTCAGGTGCATTTTTGAATGTAAAATGATTATTTCCACTTTTCAAAATATATGTGCAGTTTGCTAATACTGCTGAGCATTTTTTACACACAGTTTTCTTTGGTACTGAGTACTTCCACATCTATTTGTGCTAATTTGCACAATACACATTTATGATTGAAAGAAAGCTGTTAGACCACTGCAGCAACAGAATATATATCGATCATCCAGTCAATTGAAGAAAAAAATCCAATACGTCAGCTCGTGCTTAAACTCCAAGCTGGTTCATGAAAAGGTCATCCATCAATCACGTCTGCTGATTTGATGTGCTTGAAGTATTTAGATCCCTAACTTTAAGCAATTATATTTATTGTACACTTTAAATATACTGTTTTCTTAAGGTAGTAAAAATAATGAATAGTAATATATATGTAAAATATATGTACAGCATCAGAAGCTTTTATAAGATTGTCATATGTCTATTAAAGTAACTGGCAACTAAGGCTTTGAGGTAAATGGATAAGAAGTGAAAAGCGCAGGTGTGCCCACAGAGTTATGCTCACATTAAGAGTTTTAATAAATCTCATGAACACAACAATCAAAAGAACTGCCCTTGAAGAGATTTGAAGGCAAGATTAGAGGAGCTTTCATAAACCCATATAAGACTTCCAAATGTTTAGTGGGTTTCTCACCCTTTCTCCTGCCAGTGGATGAGCTGCAGTGCAGGCAACTAATAACTTTTTTCATTAATGACCCATTCAGCCCATATAATGAGGACTTACAGCATACTTACCAAAAATTAGACCTCGCTATTTAAAACGCAGCGGCTGAAAGCAGATTTTAAATGTTAATCATTTTATATGCGCAACCTGGGGCCTGCCTCGACCTGTGAACTAAAGCTCAAAGGGGTGGGGGCTTGTTCTTTCCTGGACATTGGTTATTTTTTCTTTTTTTTAAAGCAAGCTGCAGAAAATCCAATTATTAGAAACAACCCAATTACTTTCCCCTCAGACTCAGCGGCTCAAATCCAAGGTTGGCTTTGTGGATTAGCAAGGTTTACCGATAGACTCCTAAAAAGGGAAGCAACAATGTCGAATTTCCTGGCCGCCTGGGCTCTTCCGGGATTTGGAGTCAGAGGGTGACATGATCATTGAGGGGTGGAATAATGGCAGAGTAAGAGAAGTTGGAAGGAAGGAAGGAAGGCGAGATAGAGAAGAGAGGATCGCTCTCTGGACAGTAGATCACAGTTAGCTGAGGTCAAAAGAGCAAGTAGGGCCTGTCAATGGAGACCTAGCCACTAATAAAGTCATATTGACTTCACACTCATACTTAATGCAGTGTGTTACTTGACACCTAAAGCACCGCAGTGTTTGTAAGTCAATTAGAAGAGGGTGAATGAAGCGTATAGTTTGGCTGTTACTCTTATGTGAGGAGGATAACACTGGACACTGACCTTTGACCTGACATGTCCTCTGATTTTTAACATCTGCAGGGCACTTCCCCTAGTTGTATTGATAATAACAGATAGTGATTCATAATTAAATCAAATAGATGACTAAAAACAAAGAGGTTGTTGGATAGCGACGAGGACAGTGATGAATCAAGCTTATGAAACCACCATTAGGTGGATTTTTTTCATGCCAGACAGCTTACTTCTACTTCTGTCAAAGTGGGTCAAAAAGTAGCAGGAAATGAATTACTCATTTAATGAAACACTTCAATCTCTCTAATAAGGAGATCCATGAATTATATGCGCCACCTGCTAAATTCGCAAATATCCCCTTCTAAAAGCTTTAGTAAGCTTCATCAAACTAATCAGAGTGGACAGCCACCAAATAGAATCTATTCTGAATTCTCCATTTGTGACTGTGCAGAGCAGGTGAAGTCTCTTGGCAATAATTTACTGGAAGGTATGCCTTTCTCTATTAATGTGCAAGGATTAAATTTAACACCCACCTTATATTGTTCAGTGAGGAATCATATTGCACTAAAGCCCACAGTAACCTGAGGTATCTCTTTCATTATTGCCTAATTAACCTGCTAATAGCCATGTCCTTACTGCTTGGTCTCTTTAATTATCCAGCGGCCTGCGACACATTCTTACTGAGATTACAACTGTGTCAGTCAGCCCTCTGTCCCATCACATCTTTTATGAGATCAATTTCTGTTGGCTTTATTCTAAAAGACACTGTTTAATTAACAGCTATTTATATTCTTGAAGAATACAGTATTTCATGATCGGGATATTACTCTCTTTACAGCTCTTACTTTAGACAGCTATAGCAGCGAGGCGGTGAAGGTTGCAACTAGAAATGAATGGAGACAGAGTAAGTCAGTTGGGTGTGTAACCACTAGATGTCCTTTGCAGTAAAGTGAACAAGCCTGACTGAGGCTGGCCACAGCACTGGAGAAAAGCCAAAAAGGAAAGAGTCATACCATTTCATCACATGTTAGTCATTCAAGATAAGACGCTGTCATTAATTGTAATAACGACTCAGCGTGAAGGGTCTGATTCACAGCCAACAAACGCATCATGCAAACATTTTTGGCCACTCAGCAGAGCTTCATTTAAGTGTGACAGCATTTTGCACAAGTTTTCAGTGATGGCAACTCCGTGAAAATATCACTTACATTGTCTCACTGGCCATTATTTGCAAAGCTTTAAAACTTGGTACTTTATTAAAAAAATGAATGAACAAAGATTTGCTGCATTTACATATAGAAACCAAGCAGGTCATATATTACTATTTGGAAAAATTGAGTTCTTCATAAATGTTATCCTGTTTCCAGGTGGTTTTAGTATACGCTGCATTTCCTGCAGTTCAAATATTTTTCTTTTTTTTTAGTATTTAAATGAGGAGTAGTTGTGCCAGATTCCATGTAACATGTTGCATGTATTGCATATATGTGCATATACGTAAAGGATATCAGCATCAACTCCAAAATTCCACCATGGATAGGCTCTAGTTAAATCAATTAGTAGCAAAACACTTAATGGTCTTTCATAGAAATAATCAACTGACAGTCAGACTTGGTGCACTGACTACTCATTTCCCAGTGCTCATGAGCATTTTTCACTGATTTGGTTAGTGCCTTCTCAGAGCAAGCAAGACATATTACAACTTGGAGCAAGAGAACATTTATTTTTCAAACTAAACTATGAAACATGAATGAATTACTTGTTAACCACTAACAAAGGCGGTAGTTACAACTTGCAAAAGCCTTATTATAAGGATGCTGTATAATAAACCTAGAAAAATATTTTATTGAATGTTTCTATACCAGTTCCTCAGATGTTTTCACACTATAATATGAGCAGCTGTGATTTAGGAAAATCAAAATATCATGCCACCGTATAAAAAAAGGGCGGGAGGCAACAGTGCAAGTGAAAATGTTACTATCTGCTGCTGTTTCCCTCTAGACATACAAGCAGTGGAGCATTTAAGTCACTAGATGCACAGCCAAGACTCAGACAAGTGAATTTATGTGTTAAGTTGGTGTCCCCCTCCTTCCCCCATACTGTCTCAAAGGCCCAGCACAGATAGCGAGTTCCATTAGGAATTTCAAGTCGAATTAAGGTGCTTGGGGAGGACACATTAACACATGTGCCGCTTCTGTAGTTAAATGTCAGAATGGGAATGAGGCCTGTGACTTTATATTCCATTAGCCACTGCCTCATGTTTCCCTGCTGTGTATCTAAATAAATAATCAAGACAGCCTCCAAAACATGAATCATCTTTTCACAATAATAGAAAATTAATGGCTCTGCTTGGGTAAGTAAATTACACCAAGAGCATCCCACAACCTAAATCAGGGCTGAGAGATGATGACAAAGGATGCATTATAGGCTATGGCAAAAAGGAACCCACTCGTCCAGAAAATTCTGAAATCTGAATAAAATGTTGGGGCTTTCAAGCTCTTTACAATCACCTTGCATGAAAGGCTAATTTAGTTTGGGTTCTTATTAATTCATAAGCCATTAGTAACATATTTCTGTAACAAAAAGCCCCTGACAATAGAGAAAAGAGTGTGTTTGGAAGAGGCATGTGCAATTAACATTTAAGCATGGACGATTAAAAAGAAGTTTTAAAGAAATGGCTTAGAGCGGTCTTGAAAGATGCAAAGAGATTAACTATTTTATGGAGCATTAGCCAGATATATTTAAATATAGCTGAAGTGTATTCCTGCCATACAGTAAGTATAACACCTGTCATGCTAAATCATGTACACAACCCACTTCTATTAAGCTGGGAAAAAAAGCCCAGTTACAAAGGAAGCTAAAGCTTTGGATCCACTGAATATTTAACTACTGCCATGCAATTCAACTGTACTGCAGCACTGTTGGTAAGCATGAGCTTCCAGTGAGATAAAGTGCTGAGATTACTTTCAATATTTAGAATAAACGTCAATGAATTCATCAAAATATTCAACGCGTCGAGTAAGGGATAGCTATGACTGAGTAACTGAGGGTATGTTGGTGTAGGGTATACCCTGCTTTATCATCTATTTAACTATACAGGGGACTATAATTTACAAAATCCAGCTGTATTAAGTAAGGCCACAAACTGATCAGGAATGTACTTACTGAGGTTTACAGAGTTGCTCCCTTTATAGAGAATGCAGGGTTAGTTGACGGCTGTATTTAAAAATGAAGAAGGTGGGAGCCTTATATACTTTTGTATAGTGGGAGGAAGATGTGATGCGTTGTTTGTCTATATATATGGGTTGTATAAAACAAGCAATCTGGGATCTTGAAATGAATAATATGGACTATTTCTAGAGAGTGTACTAAAAATATAAGGATAACAATTATTTAAACCATTCTATAATTTAATCCTGTGCCTTATTGCTGGCTTTGCTTTTCCTGTTGCATTTTTTTCCCTCCGTGTAATGTCACATGATGGTGAGTGCTCATTTCCAGCAGTGTCCTGCTTCAAATTAACACCATTCCAGACATTTACACCTGAGCTGATGTGTAACCACCTTTTTTTGGACACTTTTACAACCAGTGAGATACACGCCTAATTACAGCAGAGATAATCACCAGTCTAACCAATGTAAGACCTCTGATGGATAAAAAAAAAAAAAAAAAGAAAAAAAAGAAAAAAAAAGAAAAAAGAATAAGAAAAAA